>PVLD010009518.1:0-76574 GCA_004027595.1 Dinomys branickii | reverse complement strand
TTCTCATTTGCAAAGATGCTATTTTCATCATTTCTCCCTTCAATTCTTTTTTATCCTCTCCCTCCCTTCCCTAAGCCTTGCCTCCATCTTTTCTTCCCCAGTCCATTTGGAAAAGATCCATTTTATCTAATTTATATACATATAAAGCATATCCTATATATATATATATATATATATATATATATATATATATATATATGGAGAGAGAGTTACTCATATAAAAGAAACCATATGATATTTAAGGTCTTGTGTCTGCATAATTTCACTTAAATAGTATGTTACAGTCTCAGATTATATCTGTTTACCTATGAGTGCCTCAAATGTATCTTTCTTTATGGCAGAATAGTACTCCATTGTATATAAGTACTACAGTTTATCCGCTCATCTACTGATGAGCAGATAGGCCATTTCCAAGATTTAGTTTTTATAAATCGTGCTGCTATCAACATGGGTGTGCATGTATCCGTGTAATATGAAACCTTTAACTTTTCTTGGAAGACCTGTAGAAGGAAAATAGCTGCGCCAAGTGGAATTTAGAGTGTTTAGTTTTGAGGCGTCTCCACACTGATTTCCATAAACTACCAAATGTCGGGACTGGTGAATTACAAACCAGTGTTTCACATGACAGCACGCCCAAGGCAGGAAGGAGAAAGACAATAAAATTTCACCCCTTTAGTGCTCAGGAATTTGGGGAAAGAAAGGCAAAGGAAAGGAGGAACAGAGAAGGAGAGGCAGAAGCAAAACCCACAGGATGAACCCTGATCACCCTTATAGGTGTTCTGTCTAACGCTGCCCGGCCCAGCCTTCTTTCCAATTCAGTAGAAGCTGCCACAGGAAACTTGAGCAGGAAATTAGAATCCACTGTAAATTATAAAGAGGCCTAAAAACTGCAATAAATTGTCTCAGCTCCACTGAGCCAAATGGATTTCTGAACTCTAAAAGCAACCCCATTTGTTCTATTTCCTTTTTCTTAAAAAAAAATAGCAACTGTATCTCCTAGATGAATAATGGTTGAGCATGACCAAAGGTATATTTCCCACATATATTTATTTGAAGTATTTGAAATTCTACAAGCTATATATATATATATATATCCCAGATTCTTCTATGAGAAAACAATGTCCATCCAGATTACTCAGATGTGTTACCTTGTAAATTAGTATCAGTCCAAATGAAAGGTTTGAGGTCAGCAAAGGAACACGTGTCACTAGGCAAAGCCAAGGTGTGGTAGAGGAAGAATTGTTAGTGTTGACACATGGACAACTGACCATAATTTATTTACTCTCAAAATCCATTTCAAAGTAACAATTTGAGTTAAATTTTGCAATTGATACCTGCAATTGCACAATTTATATCTTCACACTATGAGAAATGTTGAAAAGTGAGTTATTTTGGAAGCTGTTTAATAAGGTAGGTTTAGTACAAAGGGAAATAGTGAAATTGTCTCACAAGAAAGTTTGTAGTGGAGGAGTGTTATGGTCTATTCCTGGGGGTCCCCCCAAATCTTCATGAGGTCGTAGGGTGGGCCCTTAAGTTCTGATTGATTGGGTGTGAGTGCTACACTTGCCCTGGGGTGGACAGTTTGCATATGTAAGGGAAAGAGGCTGCTTGCCGCCACTCCTCCATTTGGTTCTTGCTGCTTTACTGTGTTCCACCACCTTTGCCCTCCACCAGGTGCCACTCTGACTTGGAGCCAGCCAAGCATGGACTGAAAACAGCACAAACTATAAATTAAATAAACCTTTCCTTGCTTAATTTTGGGCATCAGGTATTTTGTTTCAACAACAAGAGAAAAGTAACCAAGACAGGGATTCTAAAGCTTAGCTCACCACCTCATGACCTTTCAGAGGACAATGAGGCTACGAAGGACACCAGTGCATTTCATTCATAATATTTGACTAGAGACACAGAACCGGACCGAATTTTACTGAGGACAAAATTACTTACAATAGTTGAAAATATACATGAACTTACAAATTGTGTAACAGAGAAGTGATCAGAATCTTGAAAACTGATGCCTACGAACTTTCTAGCCAGCTGTTCACCCAGAAACCAACAAGCACCTAACACATATAGTGTGACAGCATGGCATTTACTAACAATGGAACCAGTATGAGGAGGAAATTTTAGAGGTCCTTTACTATATGTCAGTAAGTATCTTTGGTTTTGTCCATCTCTAGGGATTTCCAGGTCATCAGTAGAAAAACTGGCTATTCCGTGACAATTTCACTCATTGATGAGGGACTCTGTCTCTTCTCCACAAATGTGTCAGGCTGAAATCTTAAGCAAGGAATGACCAGATCCAGAGCTATTATATATATGTAGCCCAGCCCACTTGTCTTAGGCTTGAGCTATTTTGTAAATATGTTTGTTTGTGGTATTACAAGTTCTCTGTACCTGTCTCCAATTTCATACCCCTCTGACCCTTCAACATCCTCAGGTAGAACTGATGGGGTCTCACTGTGCAGGAACACACAGTCACAAGTCCATTTCCAGTTTCATTTTAATCAACATTGTCTTCAGAATTGTAGCATTCCTTTTCACTTAAGAGAACTTCAGGAATACTAGCTGCTTAGTAAGTGTGCCTTAGTCAGCTCGACCACTACAACAAAAACGCCATAGACTAGATAGCTCAAAAAAACATAATTCCTTCTCACAGTTCTGGAAACTGGGAACTCCATGATGAAAGTGCAAGCAATTTCAGATCTTGGTGAAGGCTTGGTGAGCATCCTCTTCTTGGCTTGCTGATGGCTACTTTCTTGCTATACTGCCACATCGTGAGAGAGGTGTCCCTTCATCTTCTGATAGGGTCACTAATCCCTTCACAGGATACCACCACCAGTACCTCACCTGAACCTGATAACCTCCCAAAGAACTCATCTCCAAGTACCATCTTGCTGGGGCTTAGGGCCTCCACACACAAATTTTAAGAGGATACAAACACTGTGTTTCCAAATGCTTAGTAAATGGAATGAAAACATTGTTTATTCTTATTAAATGTTCCATCTCGACCACTAAGCTTCTGAGACAGAGTCTAAAATGAAACATTTTGTGTTTCACTTGCCCTAAAAGTGGGCAATCATCAAACCAAGACCTTTAGTCCACCTCACAGTGGTTTCTATTTTTCACCAGTGAGTCAGACACTGCATGCTGTTTTATCTGTGAACATCAGTACACTTTGATATCTGTGACCTCATCTCTAGCAGGACATTCGGGTTCTTTTTCTCTTATGTGAGAAAGAAAATAAAATACAATTCCCAGTCTCCCTTTTTGAAGAGTGCATCTTACTAAATATTAGCCAAAAGCAAGATGCCCTAGCAATATTTACATTCATTCTTCTCAGAAAAGTCATTTTTCTACTGCAGATAATATGCTGTTCACTTGCATTTATAAAGAATTGTTCTGAGCACTGCCATTCAAGAGTGATGCTTCATTTAGAATGTTTTCCAAACTTTATTATCTAAGATAGGTCATTATACATGGGTTCATGTCATCTTCACAAGTACACTATGAGATGATTCTCATTTTTCCAATATGAAATTGACTTAGTAGTAAAAGAACCTATCTAGTGATACAAAGCCAACACAAGATCAATAAGATCCAATCATTCCATATTTTTCTTACTGTGGGTATGATATTAATTCAACATGTCAGCCAGTCTTTCTAAACCACATTCTGAAATAAAGCACTAAGGGGATATAAAATATACCAAGCTCCTTTCATATTACATGTATTAACAGATGAGGAAGGACTTTACAAAAATTTAATGGGTGCATTGTAGGGGGACAGATAGGCTCATTTCAAAGCTGTAGTTTAAAGCTTGAAAGAATTAGAATTTGATTCCTACTTTAGGACACGATATTTATATGCTTTTTAAAAACCAATTGGATGAGTCAATGTACATGTGTCCATCCATCTACCTAGACTTTATTTTATTTATGTACAGAATGTTAGCATTTTATGAAATAAAATTTTGCCTGTGTGCAATTTTAATTTTTGACATGACAAATGCTACCTTGCAGCACCTTTTAAAACAGAGGAATAGTAATATAGCCTGCATGTATTTATCCATGGGTTTCAGGCCAAGTGGCTTCTTGAAAACATCAAAATCTGCAAAGAAACAGCCACAAATAAAAGGAAAGGGTTTAATTCACTTTGAGAAGTAAGAGCCTAATATACACCATATCTATTTTTTAACATATCTATTCCCACTGATCATTCACAACACCAAAAAATAAAAACACTGTGAGAAAGACACAACATTGTCATCTTCGTGAAAACATACCAGTGCATCTCTGAGAGGTGTAGAAGGGTTCTGAGAATAATATGCATGGTGCTTAGTACAATGTCTGGACACATGGCAGCAAACAGTGCTTTCTAAAAAAATTTTTTTAAAAACTGTTTTTCATTGAGGGAAACAGAAGCTTAGGCAGATTGAATAGTGCTACTTCCTATACAGCTCTCAGAAGGCCGAGTTAAGAATCAGCTAAGGTCTTCTCTTGTTCCAAAGCTTATGACCAGGAAACCACTATGCCAGTTCCTAACAGCATCCAATTTTTCTTCTCTTCAATACAAAATGGATAGGGGAAAATTAAATAGGCACATATCCTTGATCTACTTAAAAGAAATGAGCTCTGAAATCCTTCCATGCCAAGACACGGCACTCAGTTAAATATCTATGTCAAGCTAAAAATTATAATTCCTCCAAACTGTCAATAAGGATATGTCAGATTTCTCTGAAAGAGACACATTTCAATACAAAAAGTAATTGCTCACTTGACTCCAGGTTCACTGGACATTGTATAAACTCCTGAATGTGAAAGGCAAGCCTGGCTCCACAGTTGGGATAGCATGAATTGTGTGATCCACCACCCGCTGGTAAACTCCAGGGTCTTCACTCTCTTCAGGTTCCAGCGATTGTCACCTCTTCTGTCCCTTCTCGCTGTGAGCACAGCCCGATCCCTTGCCTCCTCAGAACCCCAGGATTTTCATCACCGCTGCTCCCCAGCCTCCACCTGTGTGGCAGCATACAGCCGCTCCCCTTGTGCCAACTTCACGCCGAGCCCAAACCAAGTCAGCGCTTCCTGTTTTCCTAAGCACCATTTCAATGAGGGATGTTAACTCTCTGTCTTTGACACTTTCTCCTCACTGAGATGCAGTAACCTAAATCTGAAACTTAAGAAGGATAGGTTTATTTTGTCTCACGGGTAATGTTTGTGTTTGGCTGGCTTCACCATAGAAAGGTACAACTGTGGGAAAGCTGCTTGCATCACGGCGAGCAGAAAGCAAAGAAACAAAACTCCCCAGCATACTCAGCTGCTAAACTCGTCGAAAAGCTAATCCACTGCTCAGTCTAGCATCAGGCTAAACCAATCACCTTCCAAACACATGAGGCTTTTGGGTGACACCCCAGATCTAACCATGACACCCTCCTTTGGACCTTAATGAACTGTAGGAAATTAAAGTCTAAGAGCTGAGACGACATATACTACATGAGCCCTCCCACATTCAGTAACTGAGAACGCTAAGAATTACTTACGTTAGGTCAATGTGTTGCCAATATATCTAAGCATGGAACTCATTGAGGATGCTGGATAAATGTACACCTCTACCAGTGCACTTGTTCTGGAGATAGGCTTAGAAGAACACATAACAGAAAAATGCCAGGTAATTCCTATTAGCACCTGCAGCTTGGAACATACAGCTTTAGGCCGTATGTAATAACTCTATATATCCCTGAGATAGCTGAGCTATGCAACAAATAGCTTCATTCAAAAACAATTATCTTCTCAAAAACAATTGACAATTCTGTGTAGAGTTTTGCTGCTAGTGTTCAACAATTACAGCCATAGCAAACCTTATTTTCTTTTCCTTTTTAGTGACATTGGTGTAAACCTCTAACATAGGCCTCAGATTTCAACCAGAATGTTGGTAATGTGGCACACTTGGTATTATTTTGGATAAGCTGTTATCAATTGCCTCCATGTAATTTCCTGTCGCTAAAACTTTTCCCAGCAACTGATTTGACATGACTTAAAATTAGCTGGAGCAATTTAACAGGAGTACAACACCTGCCTCAAAGGTTTAACTATACATTTCTCTTGTGACATCTCATGTGCTCTGGTAATATGTTAAATCTGGACATTTTCGTCTACTAAATATACAGTAGCAGAAAATAGGACAGGTTATCAAAATCACTGTGAACACCTACAAGTAATTAAACAAATTCAAGGTTTATGAAGAATTTTTTTTTATTATGTAATAGTGACCTGAAGAATATATTTAGGTATTTCATTGTATATTGTCACAATTTCTCTCACCTGGCTAATGCAATTTAGAAAACAGTAAATAAAAAAGAAGTAGAAGATGACATTTAATATCTTGTATAGTTTTTATTAAATTCTTGTATAAAATTAAACAAGTAAAAAGATGTATACTTTTGTCCGTCATAATGCTAACAAACATACATGGACTGAATAAAGCAATAATAGCCTCAGAAAATAGCAAACACCAAATAATGATTTAAATTACTATTATTTACTTAGGAAGACATTCAAGTAGCACCATGAAGTTTTACTGCAGCAAGCTTTTTTAGACTTTTAAAATATGAAAGCTGCGTTGTAGATTTGCACTATTTATTGATGTTTATGGATATTTAGCTACCTATTTTAACCAGGGAAAGACAAATAAAATTCAGCAAAAGACTGGGACTAAATTAGCTGATATTTTGTCTTTAGAGATCCCCCAAATTTCTTTATGCTTTTTGGTATTTTCAAAAATACCTGTAATAAGCAACAAATGTAACTAGATAAAAAGTAGTAAACATAGAAACAAATATGCTATTTAAGTAAGACTAGTGTAGAATCATGGCAGACTTCATTAGAGAGGTTTACAGTACTTTTTCCCATCTGCCTTGGTCACTTTGTCATTGTTGGCCAAAATACCTGACATGCACAGTTTCAGACAGGAAGGGCTTATTTTGGTTCCTATCATAGGTCAGCTGGTTCTAATGGTAGAAGGACCTGGGCAGTGGAAAGCTGCCCACATCACGGTGGGCAGGAGACAGAGAGAAGAGAGGACCCAGGGTGGGGTACTGCACACTGCCTGGTCATGCCACCAACAAGCTGCTTCCCATCAGGCCCTACTTCCTAACAACAGATTTTGCACACTCAGTATAGAGCCCCATGACCCAAGCGCCATCCAAACATGTGTGGCTTTGGGGGGACACCCCAATCTAAGCTCTAACATGGTTCAGGAATTCCTGCTCGGTTTGAAGATGTACAGTATGCAGGATTTCTGATTTAGGTTAAGCTTTCATTTTTGAAGGGCAGGAGAGTTAAGGACACTGAAAAAAGATCATAAAATTCATAAGAGGTGGAATTTCCATTGAGGATTTTTCATTTACCTATATTTTTATGTTCTCAGTTCTTCAAGTAGCCAGCTGACCGTTTAATTTTCTTAATGATAATAAAGTCATTTCACTTAAAGAAATATATGATAGCAATACATTTGGATATCAGATATAAAACAGTAATATTAGGATGAAGAAAATATTGTAGATTAAAGATGGAAAGAAGTTCAGTTTTAGAAGAGCTTTCCTGCTGTCCAGCCCGAGTATATTCAGTGTCAGTACTGCTATCAGGATTGGCAACCAAAGCTCCTCTCTAGACAGTGGGAAGGTATAAAATGGAAGTATGCGCTTTTTGAAAGTGAACACTTTTCTTATTGTTCACTCCAGTAATAGACTTCTAAAGCGTCTTTGAAATGCTTTTCCTCACTAGCCCCGGTTAAATGGATTTCAGCCTGAGGTTCTTCCCTGGGATTAGTGAGTCTTTGTTACATTTATGACACCTTCAGAGAACATCATCCTTGCTATTCTCCATTCTCTTACACTTCCTGTGCCAGTGACCCCACGTGAAATTGATTTCAATCCTGGAATCTATGAGTGGATGACAGGATCGTACTAAGTCAATCAGAAAACCCCATTTACTCAGCACTGAGATTGGCTTAGAGACAGAAATGTCCCCTAAATCAGTCTATCTAGTGACATCCAGACTCAACTCCAGGTGAGTTCATTTCTTTGTCTACCTGACAGGTACCGGGATGAATGGCATCCAGAGATGCCATTAGCCACAATGTGAAGCCTGGAAACAGGGCTGCCTCAGGGCTCAGCAGAGTGAGTACATGGATCCTGATGGCCTCCTCTGACCCTAAGAGGACTTGCACCCTTAGACATATTTAGTCCTAGACAAGTGATTCTCAGGTTTCCCTAAGCATCAGAGCAACCCAGAGGGCTTGCTGACACAGTGCTGAGCTCCATGGTGAGAGTTTCTGATTCCATAAATCTGGGTTGGAGACAGAATTTACTTTTCTAGCACATCCTCAGATGATGCTGACGCTGATCAGTCCAGAACTACACTCTGGAAATCCATACCCTAAGTATTTCAATTGAATGGGCCAATAAATTGCATCCCCCCCTTAGCATGCTGATGCTGAGATTTCTATTATTTGGACTAAAAAGTATTCTACATGATACACTTAGGTTATCTGGAAGACACTTGCCACCAAAATGAGCTTATTATTCTACATTATTCAAATTATTTATATTGAAAAGTTGTGCACAACATAACATAGATTTCATAGCATATTTAGGATTTTTTCTATTATACACTATACTACAACTACATTTTATCACAACTTATAATCAAATATTGGAAGTACACAAAAAATTATTTAATTCCTAGACTTCCATATAAAAGAAAATGGACATGTCTAATATTTCTTGAGGAATTTTATTCTTGATCAGTTTAAGTTAAAGCTAGCCTTACAAAATGAATTTAGTTAACATGATTTTACTTTGTATGTGGTAAAAATATTATGCTTAAGTTACAACTAGCATTATTTTTAACAAACAATCTATAATTTTATTTCTCACTCTCTTTTAAAGAATAAGAAATGGTTTAAATTATCTTTCACAGAAAAGTATATGAGGTATCTGAGGCAAGAGATAGTGTGAAAAACCAACCCGGCTTTAGGCTCACAGCAGACAGGCCATCTTCTGGCCCTTAGAGACTAAAAGAGCATCCTGTTCTCACCTTATTTCCTTAACATTCTGACTTCAGCCTGGGAAATATGTTCCCACCTTAACAATATTTTCTTAACATCCTGACATGACCTAACAAATGTGCTCCTGCCTTATCACGCTTCCTTCACCTTGGCCATGAGCTCAAGGAGCATGCATGCTGACCACTTTGGCATAATTGAGGGTAAGCTCATGGCCATTACATCATCAGCATTGTGGCTTTGTTGGCCACCTCGCCCTACCCCATGCACTGTTCCCATGCTGGTTCTATGCATGCCCAATTCAGGATGGAAACTCCACCTCCTCTCAGGAGTGGAAACTCTCACTTAATTGCACAAAACCCAGTTAGTTACCATCCTGGACTATTCCCCAAATCCTAGGAAAACAAAGAGTACCCAACCCTGGAACTCATAGCAATTACCGTTTCTGGTTCTGCCTGCCCTTGCTTCTTGAGGGTTGACACCCCTCAGCTTGGCCTGCTGGGAACTCTCCCAAGTGGGTCCTTTAACCTCATACATAAAACAGGCAGTCAGTGAAACACACTCTTGAACTTTCCCATCAGCCCACTCTTACTCTGTGGAGCATTTTTTCTCTTTAATAAATCCCTTATTATTCCTGTGTGTGCTAATTGATTCATTTATAGGAATACAAAGAACTTGAATGTGAATGGGACAGAGACACCTGTCTGGTGTCCACAAATGAAAACACCAACTGAAATACCTAGGACCATGAGTGGATGCAGTACTTTAGAGAAAATGAGTTGGGCTCAAGAGTCAATTCACTTTTTAAGCCTTGTTAACTCCTACTACAGGATTGTTGGGTACCACTATAAAGTGGCTCTGAGCAGATTTAATATTGACCAATTGGCTTTTCATATTTACTTGGGAGTTGTCCGAAGCTTAGACACGTTGTCTGCAGATGGCAGCTGATTAACAGTAAATGAACCTCTATGAGTCACTGGTCACTGCTGAGGCCTGTATTGGTCTGTGACGCCACAAGGACAAGGTGACTGCAGCTGAGGATGTCTGACTTCTACTTCTACTAACTTTAAGGAAACTATGGCTACAGCCCTGCTGTAAAGGCCTTCCTGGAGATAACATAGCTCTCCTAAATTAACATAATAATACTTGGAGGAGTCCTTGAAAGGATTCCCGAGTCCTGCCAAGTCCCAGGACTGCATTTTCTTCAGTACTCCCCCTCCCTTATTTGAAAACCTAATAAAAATGGGCGACCCAGAAAAGTCTCTGGCTAATTCAGAGAATACAGAAGCTGGAAAGGAATTAGTCCCTCCTGGAAGCCCTGAAATCATATTCCATTGTCTCATTTTTTGTTTACGCCTTCGTCCATCCACTCACTTTGGGAGATTGCGGGCCTGATCAGCCTGCACTAACTCAGGGTTTTTTTAACCCGGTCTTCAATAAGGATCATTAGGTATTGAGTTGACAGTCTTTGCAGAGTCCATATGTTCTTCACCCGCCATTTGACACTTGAAACTGTTTTATGAGAAACTGCTCCTCGTGTCATTGTCACCAACGTATTATCTTCTTGATGTCCCATTCTTGGCCCCAACCCAGTCCCTTCTACTCTCTTAGATGATAGACATTAAAAACATTTAATCAAGAGGCACCAAAGGAAGGCAAGGATTCTGCAGATATTCAAAGATTTAACCCTTTGATTTCAGACCATAAAGAGGCCCATGGGTAATTACGATGCTGATGGAAAGTGAGGGTGTATAACTTGCAGTATCTGAAAACTGGAATGACCATAACTTTTATAGTTACCAGGTCCCATCCTTGCCCCTGCCTTCCTAACTGGATCCCACCAATTCCTATCCATTCAATCTGTCCCTATTAATTCACCCATATCACAGTGTGTCCAACATTGCTCTTTCTTTTGTCATTTTATGACCACCAGTATCACTCAGACTACTATCACTTTGCCCTGTTGGTTAGTAAAATAACTTCCTTGCCATTTTCTTCTGAGATTTTTCTTTCTCTTACATTTTAAAAGCTGTATTTCAGAAGTTTCTACCCAGAAAAGCCAATTCTCTGCTCATAATGCGTGCTGGAGATGGACACAGTCTTTTTGCTTCTTCATTTTAAAAGAAAAAAGGAAAGAAAAGAAATATTGAAAGGCTGAAAGGCTTCCTAAGAGCTGCTCCCATTTATCTCTGCAGGCTTCTCTCCAATAACACCCACTGACCTAAACAAGTAAGAGGAGTATCCTGGATGTCTCGCCTTAAAGTCTTACCTGCTTTCTTCCTCTGGCCAGAATGCCATTATTCCCATACCTGCTGGTTAATATGCTTATCTTCATAACTGAGCTTGACCTCCACATGTGCACAGCACTTTCTACCTCTCATTACTATATTAATGCTATATCATAAACCTACTACTAAGTTCCCCAAGGACAAGATCATGTATTTTATTTTATTTTTTAATTTGGAGGAGGGATTGAGACAGGGTCTTACTTTGTAGCTCAGGCTCGCTTTGAACTCACTATGTAGTCGAGGCTGGCCTTGAACTCACAGCAATCCTCCTCCCTCAGCCTCTCAAGTACTGGTATTATAGGCATGTACCTCCATGCTCTGCTGGGATCATATTTTAATCTTCACAACCCCCATTGCTACCAACGTGGAACAGAATCTTCATTGGAATGGAATCTTCTATTCATTGTAGTTGGCTAATAAATAGTTGTTGATTAAATAAATAATAGTTACATGCAACATAAATATACGTAACACTTATTTTATATCTGTAAATCTTTCTCTGTGTAGGAGCAGTCAGTTTTCAGAATCTTAGCTCTTAGAAACTGTGCTACTTTTAGAAGGGGTCTCATTTGTAATAAATACACACATACTTTCTGAAAAACGTTTAGATACACGTAGATTTCTAATCAAACTGTATTTTTAAATTTCTAAATCAAATTTCATGAAAATGTCAATACCTAAAGGCAACAATATGTAATGTAAGAACCACTGGTAATCCCTATCATATGGTTTGAAGGCCTGGATCATTTTTAATGAACTTGCTTTGTTTTGTTTCTATTTTGCTATTATTCTTTTTTGTAGTATTTTCTTTAAAATAAAAATAATAAATAAATACAAAGTCCTTCAGTGCCTTATAAGAAAAAAGAAGCACTCCCTGCACTAAAGGAATCAACTTCATAATAGTGTTATCAATTAGTTTACAATGGTTGGCTGGCCAATGAATGCTTGCAAGAAAGAGTTTTAGGTATTTATATTTTCCTTTCTTCTTAAGTAATACAAAATATATTGTTTAAAGCCCTGAAAAAAACACATATCTGAATAACATTAAATATGTTCACTTATTCCAATGCTTTTTGAGGGTATCAAAAGAAATTTTTAAAATAGCTTATTCAAGGAATTCAACATATTATGCCACATCCAATATTCCTTAAAGGTGGAAAAAAATATGAGAAGGAAAGAGATTAAGTTGACAAACAATAGACAAATGACCTACTAATTGTGCATCTGAAAACAGACAACTATTGAGCCTGACTCATGATCTACCAAGAGTGTAGTTTCCATCTCACCGCTGTGCCCTGTGGAATCGGAAGCACATATTTGCACTAGCATCAGTAGAAAGGTGAATAAAATGACCAATTGGGTATATTTAAGTCCTTTGACTCACAGTGCATTAAGACTATATTTAGGGGATAAACACTTGTGAGATATATATATATATATATATATATATATATATATATATTTCCTACATTACCTTCTAGATGGAATTTGCTTTTAAAAATTTTTTCTTGACTCTCCACAGAAATTCTTAAGATGCCAATAGAATTTACCATCTAATTAATTCTTTTACATCAAAGTAAAATTAAACATGTTTAGCTCTAAATTAAAATTAAATATCAGATATTTAAATCACATCAACTGTCTCACTGAATATCTAATATTTATACTAGATCCTGGGGCTGATGAAATTATTATGGGAACTGTGATCGCATGCAGTATACAGGTACCTGGCTTGACCCTGTGACTCTATCTGCCCATTGACATGAGGCTATAACGTGCACTTTACAAGTCTGAGTCAAAGCTTAAGGAGAACCCTAGTGTTTCCTCTCTCACCAGTGCTCCTGGTCATCCACCACAACAGATACAAACCTTGTATAGCGTAAGAATAACCTGCCACAGATGTGAGCTCAGCCAGCAACCCAGAGTCCAGCTGAGTTGTAACTGACATGCACGCCTAAGTGAGAAATAAATTTTTGTTTCATTTTTATATATGGCACTGAAATTTGGGATGGCTTATAATGCAGCATTCTTGCAGCAATAATGATAAAGGCCTAAGAAGATATTATAGAAAATAAGATGTTATTCTTGCCTTCCAGGAATATATAATTGGAGTAATATGAAAATGGCTTCATGATAATAATATTTTAAACAATGACTGACTACCCACAGCATGTCAGGGATTTTTCTGGGTGCTCAAATTCATAATAACACTCTGAAATGAAAAACCAGAGGCATTAGAAAGTGAACTTCCCCAAATCTCACTCTTATACTTCTCAAATTTTCACATAGGTAAACAATATTCAATTTCTGTAGGTTAATACTACATATGGTACCTCAGTGTCACAGGAAAGGGATGAATATCTCTTCTGCATCTGTTACCTGGTGACACTGTGCTGAATTGCATGAGTTAATAACAGGAAGATTGATGCCACAGTTTTGATGTCAGAAAACACAAGGTCTTAAATATTTTCATCCTTCAACATTTCAGTTAGTCTTTCTCAGGCTCACGTCTTTATCTTTGGAATGGCAAAGAGACCGACCTTGCCATATGTTTATTGGGGGAATTTAACACCTTCGAGAAGTATGTAGCAAATCCTAAATAACTATTTTATCATTAACTTATTTCACATGCTAACAAGCTCAGGGAATCCATTATCGTAATTAGATTTTTG
Organism: Dinomys branickii; assembly: GCA_004027595.1. Classification (NCBI taxonomy): domain Eukaryota; kingdom Metazoa; phylum Chordata; class Mammalia; order Rodentia; family Dinomyidae; genus Dinomys; species Dinomys branickii. Next base: position 62,551 of record PVLD010009518.1, on the reverse strand, counting down.
TAAAAATATACCTGATACGTTGTTTTCTAGAAAAGAAATTTTTTTTATAGACCTTGGTTACTTTTTGTCAAATTCCCCACATACACTTTCATCAACTGGTCTTCAAACTCATGGTTTAAAGGCACTTGCAAGGCTTCCTGGTTGGCATTTTCTACATTGAGGGCAAAAGAGATAATTATACCTAGGAGTTCAATTTTGAGATGCACACTAAAAGCATTCTACTGAATGTTAATAGGCTGTGTGCAGACAGTTGGGAAATTAAGGACAAACACTGTACCCAATAATCCTGGCATATCAACTTCACTGAATTAAGAAGTGCTCAGCAGATTAGCAGGGCAAGCTCCACTTGGTCAGGGAAGCATGGGTTTGGGTACCATATATGTGCCCTCACCTGTACCTCTCTAGCACTTTCCCTTGCTCTGCTTCCTTTCATCCTGAACTGAGCAGTTTTCTCCTCCACATCCCTCTTGGTTACTTTTCTCTCATTGCTGAGACAAAATACCCAATGCCCAAAATTAAGGAAAGAAAGGTTTATTTAGCTCACAGTTTGTGGAGGTTTCAGCCCATACTTGGCTGGCTCCAAGGCAGAGTGGCACATGCAGAGGGCCAACGTTCATGGTGGCAGAACAGAGCAAAAACAGCAAGAGCAAAAGGGAGGAATGGTGGCAAGCAGACTCTTTTCCTCCTTTACATTGTAAACATGCTACCCTCACCCAGAGGGCTTGTAGCACTCACATAACCTCCATGCCCTCTTTTTCCACAGGCTCAGGATGTATACAAAGTAAACACCCTGGCTCCTGGCTGAGTCACTTAGCCAAACCTCTAGATTCCCCAAGTTGACACAATGTATCAACCACAAAAATCTACCCCTTGTCAACTTTGTAATCAGACACATTTCTTTAAACCATTTTCCTGGCACAAAGATATTGTATTACATTAGAACCATAACATTTGCCCTGCAAAGACTTATGCACATCCCTTTATGCAATAGGCATTTAGTCCATCTCTAAGAGTTGCCAAAGTCCTAACAGTTTCAGCACAGCTGAAGAGTCCAAGCCCCAAGTCTCCTCCAAGATTTAAAGCAAACTCTTAGCTGTGAGCCCCTATACAAATGAGAAGTTAAACACTTGCAATATTCAATAGCACAAAATAAACATTACCATTCCAAAAGATACAAACAGGAGGACACAGAACATTGGGACCAAAGCAAGTTCAAAATCTAGCAGGTCTAACATTATGTCCTGTAGTTCCATGTCTAGCATCTGAAGCAATCTGTGGCACAGTATGAACTCCAAAGGGCTAGTATGATTCCACCCCTATGGCACTTCCAGTGATTACAGCTCACCTGGCTTCTCTCTTAGACCTGCTTTGCTCCCTCCTTGAAGCTTTGCTTAGACAATCCACGTTCCTGGTTTTTCCAGACTTCTGAGGGCTCCACTGAACCTCTGGCCTCTCACTGACAGCTTCACACACTGCCATCTCGGGCACACTGCCTGGCCTCCCAGGCCTTCTTTTGAAATCTGGTTGGAAGCTTCTTTAACCTCAGAACTCTTGAATTCTGTATGCACCTAAAGGCAGTGCCACATGGATGATGCCAAGGTCTGCTGCCACCTGGAGAAGTAGCCAAGCTTTCCTCTCTCTTGGCCATAGGGGTCCAGTGCCTGGATCACTGGGCACTCTGACTCCAAATCTAAGGAGCAAATTCTCTATGCTGCCACCATTCTGGAACCTGGTGCTCTGCAGCTTTCTCCTCGAAGCAAAGTCGGTAATCTTTGCAGGTTTGAGGCTGCAAAGGGTGGACATCTGCTGTTCCTAATGATGCCTTCAGGCCATCTTTTCCATTCTTTTGTTCTTCCTCAGCAATCAAGATCTCTTCAACCTTATCTTTGCAGTCCACAGCTTTATTAGAGCTTCCTTTCTGGCCAAACTCACAACACTTTAAATCATCCTGCTGGGCTCTTTGCTCTTTATTCTCAACGTAAGTCTGGCTAAAAGCCCCCAACAACAGCCATGCCACTGCCCGAACATTTGACTGCCTTGAAATTTCTTTTGCCAGATTAATCAGTCTACTTGCAGTATCAGGCAAAGTCTTTGAACATGAGCAAAATGCAGATAAAATTTCTGCCAAGCCATAACATACATCACCTGGAGTCCAACAACCAATGCAGTCCTTCTTCCCAGCAGAAATCTTCCAAGCCTGGTCTTTACCAATGGGATTTCTACTAGCCTTCTGGTCTTCTGAGCTCTGACAGAATCTCCCATACAAAACAGCCGAAGGCATTCGAGCTCTACTCTTTCAGGTGATATCTCCAAATCTTTCCAAACACTTCCCACAAGCCATTTCCAAAGGCTATTGAACTTACATGGTCAGATATAGTCACAGCTACAGCCCCACTCCTGGTACCAAATTCTGTCTTGGTTACTCTTCTCTTGTTGCAGAGACCAAATACCCAATGCCAAAATTAAGAAAGGAAAGATTTATTTAGCTCACAGTTTGTGGAGGTTTCAGTCCATGCTTGGCTGGCTCCAAAGCAGTGTGGCACATGGCAGAGGGCCAATGTTCATGGCCAAACATGGTAAAAAAAACAACCAAGAACAAAGGGGAGGAATGGCAGCAAGCAGCCTCTTTTCCTCCCTTACACTGTAAACAAACTATCCCCACCTGGGGGCGGGGGGTAGCACTCACATAATCTCCATGCCTCCTGTTCCACAGGCTCAGGATGTATACAAAGTAAGCAGCCTGGCTCCCTTCTGAGTCACTTAGCCAAACCTCTAGACTCCCCAAGTTGACACAATGTATCAACCATAACAACATCCTTCCCCCAGGTTTCTGCCTTGGAATCAGCCAATCATGGACTGAAAACCTCAGCCAATTACACCTCTCCTTCCTGGCTGCCAGGTACTGTGTCCAGCAATGGCAAGGCCCACTAAAAAATATACCAAGTCTACTTTATAGACTCTTAATCCCCATGTTAGAACACTATGCAGGCACTGGACATTCATTAAATACAGCCCTCCCTTGTTATCTGCAGGGGACTGGTTCTAAGAAACCACACAGGTAGAAATCCTAGCGACAGATACTGAAATCCCTCACAGAAAATGGCATACTATTTGTACATACTTGTGCACATTCTCTCATATACTTCAAATCATCTCTAGATTTCTTATAGCACAATTACTTTGTAATGCAATACAAAGTAAATGCTACATAAACAGCTGTTTTACTCTATTATTCAAGGAATAATGACCAAAAATATGTCTGTACGTATTCGGTATACATACAATTTTTTTTCCTAAATATCTTTGACCCACAGTAAGTTAGACTCACAGATTCAAAACTCGAGACAAGGAAGAGTCTGTGAGAATTTATAGAAGGGAGAGTTCTTAAAATCCTCATGGAGAGTAGAGCTTTTGAAATCAGCTGAAAGTAACGGCTGTCTCTTTGTAGTGGTCACTGTAGGGAAAACCCTTCTATGCTTGCACTGTACCTTCAGGCACAATATTCATCTCCTGAAGTCTTCAGTGTCTCTTTTCTCACTACCAAGGCTTGATCTGATCCTAAAATATTGCTGTCCTTCTATGAACATCCTTTTAGAGATGATTAAGTTGAGTTGAATTCAACTGAAAGAAAAGTGCAACTCAAAGAAAAGTGCACAACACATGACTTAGACTTCTGCATCTCCAGTATCAGTAATGGTGCTGGAAATACAGAATGAATATAATTTCAGATATTCTGGGTAGGTTGATGAATGTCATAGGCTAGATGTCCCAACACCTTCCTACCATAACTCAAATGACAATATACCCATTTCCACAGTATGAAGCAAACCTTCATGATGATGTGATCAAAATTATTCAGTTGTCTTAACTTTTTTGGTGCCCTCTGCATGTCTGTGGTTCCCATGGCTTTCAACATGAATTTATTTTATGAACAATATTTTAAGAGCAAGAGAGAAAATCTCTGATGTGGCTTCTTCACAAGAGTCAAGATGCATACTACACAAAATAACAAGTGTTAATGTCCAAGAAAATAACAAATACCTAGGTGTGACTCCCCTACCTCCCTTTTCTTCCACTTCATAGGCAAGGAAAATTAGAGATTATACCGGCGGGTTTTTGCAATTGCTGACTCAGGAAGATTGTTCTTATTTAAATAATAGTTGATAGCAAATGCAGTCACCATAAGAACTCCAATTACAGCTAAGAAAATATTGTTTCTTGGTCTGACAAGTAATTTTGTCCCTTTAATTTCTGTTACTTTGACTTTTTTTGACTTAAATGCAGAAGAGACTGCCCATTACTACCCTAAAACTTAAGCTTTTATGTATACTCTGACATAGACAGAAATGATTAGCAAGATCTACTTTTCCAAGAAAAACTTCAACAGAACTTTTATTTTTTAAATGTACAAATGAGGTTCCTGAAGATTATGCCCTCATTTCAGTTTCCTAAAATCCATGAAATTATTTTCCCTAAATATGTGGTTTCAGAGCAATTTTAATATTAGATTTGAGGATAAGTCTTCTTTTAATTTTAGAAAAGGCAAATTTCCTCTCCTCAGTACTTCATATGGTAGATGCAGAATAATTATTTTAACTCATTCTTAAAATTTATTATGAAAATTGGGCAAACTCATTTTGTATGAAAACATTTCCAGCAAAGCACACAGAAACATAAATTGATAATTTCCCATTATTATTCTGTATAATGAATGCAGCATTAAATCCAAGGCTACATACAATCCATCCACACAGGCAAAGGAGAGGAATCTATCCACAACATCAAATATTTTCCATCTTGAAACAAATGGATTATTGTTGGGTCAAGACTGCTCTTGGAGCTTATACAACTAATGGTGTTGATCAAGAAAATAAATCTGTAACTTGTCTTTTGTATTTTGCAGCAGAAAAGGCTTAAGTGGCCAAGTCATTTTGTTTAAAAAAATAACCCTTTCTGTCTATTTTGCACAGCACAAAATTATAGCTTTAAAGGAGCAGTAATGATCAATTAGGAAATACATTTACCATGTTTCAATTTCTAATTTGGGTTCGCTTCTCTCTCCTACTAAGTCACACATGTATAGTTAATGCCTTGTCATAATAGAAGTTTCTGAGCAATGTCCAAACTCACTGACCTCTTTTAAATAATCAGTGTTTTAAGTTTGCCTTTCCCTAGGAAATTTCCTGATAAAGTAATGGGACAGGAAAATCAGGAGGGTAACTATTAATTTGGCATAACTTGGTTTTTGACCAATGACTATATACAAGCAATTACTGTGATAGGGCCTTGTCCAGAAGAGCTTATTTCACCACAGAAGCTAAGACTAGGGTGGTACAAGGTCAACCCAGTCAGTCACCTTATAAAGGTCTTATTTTCCTTCCCTTTATAAAGCCATCATTCTTCTGCCCAGCCTTAAGTAAGATGATTTAGCAGAGACAGAAGGAAGAGTTCTATTACAAAATATAATTTCTTATTTGCCAGGAAATATGATTCCTGAAAAGACAAAGAACTCTTTTTCCAAAGAAAATGAGCCTTGCAACTTCTTTCCAGCTCTCTATTTTTATAAATTTAAGAGTTAATGGAAAGTAGCTTGAGAATTTACCTGTGCAGAGGCCTGAAAATACCCCATCCCTGGTCCCCTCAGTCTCAGGAGCACTAGACTTCTCCATCTTCTCAGATGTGATTCTTGCTCTTGAATCCCACACCAGACTTCAAGCTAAATTTCCCAAAGGTCAAAGGCTTCAGCTCACCCAATTCCACTGATCTGAAGCTTCCCTCTTTCAAGATCAGCAATGTATGAAGGCACTTTTATTAACAATTCTATGTGACTGGGAAAGCCTTCAAGCATGTCTGGGAAACCAACTCACTCTAGTGGAAATAACCACATGTAAAGCCAGGTTGCTAGGGAGCAGTATGCACCCATGTGCCCATGTGTGCGTGCAGTTTCAAATCTGAGTTTGAAATATCAAGTTCGCCTCTATCAAGAAGAGAAATACAACAATACATATGATGGAAATCGCCAGAATGTTCACTAATAAACAGTTTAATAAAGTAGCCATCTCTACCATATATATATATATATATATATATATATGATATATTTACCATATATATATATATATTATATATATATATATATATATATATATATATATATATATCAGGGCTAGGATACATGAAGACTTTGAATAGAATATGGGCTATGATAGATTCTTAAAGAAGAGAGAGGGAAAGAAAAAGAACCTGTGTGTACATGGTGTTTGTGTACATGTGCATGTTTATGACACGGATATTGGTACTAGCATGAGAAAATACGAATGTATACAATCTAAATTGTTTTTAAATTTTCATTCTTATTAGCACATATATCAATTAACGGCTTAAGAATAAGGCTCAGAGTCACAGTGCACACACTTACCTTACTTCAGTTCACTCACATGTGGTCAGATGTGGCACATGTGTACTTGGTTTTAAAAGGAAGAGCAATACTAACTTAAATAGCAGAGAGATTCATTTTTCCAGTCAGTGGACAGACACGCAAGTGGCTATGAAATGGGCATGGGAAAGAGGTGTGCTTCAGGGCGATTAGATTCCTGGCACACGTGGGCATCTCACTGGCAGGAGGGGCCTCAAAAGGACAATCCAGGTAAGATGCAAATATTCAGGCAAAATTTTTTTAAAAGTCTTCCAGCCATGAAGTAAACACTCACTCGAGGATACCTGGACTACGGAATTCAAACCTGGACCTTCCCTCAGAGTGTGCCAGGGTCATACTTTAAAGCCAAAGGCCCGACCTTAGCACTGAATTAGAACCTGTTCTTTGCATGAAGTGCGGCCCTCATCTGTTGAATTTTTCTTTACTTTTCAAGTTGCAAATACGCTTGTACTTATTATGTACAATGTGATGATTTGAAGCATATATACATCACAGAATATTTAAATATAGCTAACTAACATAGGCACTGCCTTAAATAGTTATCTTTTCTGTGATGAGAACACTTAAAAGTCCTCACCCATAATATCTGAATTGCTTGAATTTTCATACAAAGTGTGCATGATGTTCTCATAAGTTTTAAATGTCCAGAAAAATTGGAAATTGTAAATATTTAAATAAATACAAGGTTTTATGTTCTCTGAGTACTTAGTTGTGGTAACCACATTTTTAAAAGTTATGATACCATTTCACAGAAATAATAACTTTGTAAAAAGTAGGCAAAAAACATGCATAATGGAAACAGAAATGGGTCCAGGGGACATGCATCCAGCCCTGGTCAGTTAGTACTAGCAAGTACAATTAAGTAAAGGAGTGTCCCCTTTTGCTTTAGAACAACCTCTAGAAACTGAAGGTTTAATATCAGCAGTAATAAGGCCTCTATTTAGAGCAGTAATTATGTACTAGCTGTTTTACTGCATGCTTTATGTATATTTTCCCCAAAACTTTGCAATAATACCCTCTGGAGTGCTAAGTATGCCCCATTTTAGAAGTGATGAAAATGGGTCTTACAGAATTTACTAAAACTGACAGAGTCTTCAGAGGAGGCGAAGTGATGTAGGACCCTGTCCCCTTGGTCTCATGAACTCAAGCTAGACCACTGAATATATTTTCTGTCTTTCTCTATTTTAATAGACTTGAACTTTTTAAATAAAATTGTCACACATCGTGTTAGACATGTATTAGTCAGCCTTGCTGTCATGGGAACACAATATCTGACCATGTGAAGAATTCCAGGGCAGGAATATCAGCACGGAGGGGCTCAGGAGAGCAGAGACGCTTAGCTCACGGTGGCCAGGGTACAGCGGAGGGGACAGTGCCACAGGGAGCAAGGGTCTGGGGACCCCCTGTGGCACCCATGGTCATGCCTCCTTACAGCTACATCAAAAACACTGTGTTCTTTACCAGAACAGTGTGAAAAAGCCTGGGGCTACAGAACTGAGGTCGTGGAGACACCTCTGAAAAAAAGGAAGAGATTCAACCCCTGCACCCTGAATGGAGCCTAGGAAGAGCCCGGTTTTGACAGGGCTGGAACCTCTCCCTTGTGGCACAGGGGTGGCACCCTCTCACACCTTTCTGGGTGAGGGACTACACCAGGAAGACTTAGGGCCCCCAAGGTAAATCTGCACTCTTGTTCCTGGAACTTGCAAATAGGCAAATGGAACTTTGCCAATGTGATTAAGCTAATGGATTCTGAGATAGAGAGATTCTCCTGGACCATCAAGATGTGTCCAGTCCAATCATGAGTCCTTAAATTCAGAGATACTTTCCAGAGTGTGGTGAGCAGGGCACATGATGATGGAAAAAGCTCAGAGAGACAGTAGCATCTTGCTGTTCAGAGATGGGGCAGGCACAAAGACTACAGAGAGGCACTGGGGTAAAATGCAGACCCAGCTACAAACCTGCAGGGAACTAAGGACCTTGGCCAACCAACGACATGCAGCTAAACTTTCTCAACACCAAGTAGCCAGGGAACAGACTCTCTGGGAGCCTTCAGGGAAGAGCAGAACCTGGAAGCACCTTAGGACTGGATGGGCTGGCCTGACCTTGTGACTTGCAGGACTATGTGAAAACCCACTTGTGCTGTTTAAGCCACAGATTGTGGTAATTTGTCACAGCAACAACAGAAAATGAACTCAAGGGTAACATATGAAATGTAGCAAAACATCTAATGTCCTAACTCCTCAGAGAGAATTATCCAGAAAAAAAGACACAGTGAATCTGTTCCTGTGGTACTAGTAACTGACCTCAAGGCCATGAACACTGAGTCACAAGATCAGATGTAACAGACCACATCTGAGACCCATACAGCTGAGGAGCTTGTGGGTGGGGGTTATGAGACCAAGAGATATGGGATGTCCATTTTAGCATCACGACTCAAAATATATTGAAAACTCTTGAGAAATCCATAAAGGGGGGATATGCTAGGCAAATTTAAACTTGTCATACAAATAAATTTGTTCCTTTCTTTTTCTGGGGAAATTTTACTTCAAAAATGAGTATTGAATTTGTCACACTTATACTACTGGACCTGAACACTGCAATGTTATATGTATGTTCCCCTAGAGTAGCGGTGGAAAACCCATTACATGGTGCAGTTTGTCATCACTGAAGGCTCTAAAAGTTTCGCCGTCACAGTTCTAGAATATCAAGGCCCAGGAAAACCAAGGCCAAGAATTTGAGTCTCTGTGTTTGAGCTCCAGGCAGTGCGGATCTTAGCCATTAAACTCAGACAAAGGATGTGCCTAACTGGTACTTTATTTACAGCTTATTAACCTTTAACATTTATAGGTCACTTGGGATAAGATACGAGGCATTTGCCCAAAGTGGATGAATCTAAGAGAGCAGAGCCCTAAAAGAGGCTCACATGTAGTAGGTGAGCTAGAGGCACAGCACTCCAGAGTGCGTTCCCCACACTACAAGCAATGCTGAGGCTGTGATGAAAACACGTAAGAGGAGGCAGAAGGAATCCAGGGTGCAGTCAGTGGTCAGTGTGTTTGTTTACTGTAGAAGAGAGCTAAGGGTCCCCAGCATTCTGAAGTGCTCTGGCATCTAATTCAGCGGCAGGGAAGGAGAGCAAAAGGGGTGGGGCTCAATCCACAGGGGCTACACGCAGGCCAAACGGAGACCAAGTAAGACAGAATGAGACTCACGGAAAGGAAAAGAAGGTAGAAGGGAAAAATGACTGAGAAAGGAAAAAACCAAAGAATGATTCCACAAAATAGGCTTGGAACAAATTAATTCAACAACTAAGAAAAAAAAAATGCAGCTGAAAGAAAGAACAGAGAAAGAACCAGGAAGTCAAGGTCTCAAGTATACTGAGATATCATTCCCATGCCAATTACTTAACAGTGTAAAAGTCAGAAGTCACTGCAGAAAAAGTATTCCCAGTTATACGTTAGGAACAATACAATGTACTTTAGTTACTGTACATTATTTGTGTTCGTAAACTTTAAAAATCAATGTTTATAAGAACGGGTAGCCTGAATAAATGCATAAACTATCTGAATCATAACTATGTTTCCACACAAATACAGAAATTATTCTGAATATGATGTATGGTATAAAGTTTGCCATATCCACAGTAATATTTTTTAAAACATTCTACATCAGAAAACCCAAAGACAGACTCTAGGCAAACAACACAAACAAGTGAACTCAAATTCACAACTCAGATAAGATTTGCATTCAACCTCAGATCTGTTGGTCCATAAAGGACAAAGTTTTGTTCTATGAGCAGTAATTCTTCATCTTACAATGCCAGGTAAAAATGTACATTTCTTCATATGGACTTTATGTGTGCACTAGGAGTTGTCTGGCTCATTCTCCTGTCTTCATTCCACCCATTCCATCACAGTGCCCAACACTCAGACCTACAAACTCAGCAGGGGCTCTAATCTATGACCTCGCTCATCGTTGGGCCCTGACTCATATAGATTCTACTTTTGAACTGTCTTTAAAATCCACCTTAATTCTGTCCCATTCCCTGTCCTCTGGACCACAAATATATATAAAATCAAACTTGAATTTCTCCCTATCAAATATCTACTGCAGGCAGTCATGACCTTTGGCACCTGTGACTTCTTCTGAATTAGAGCACCCACTGCAGCTCCCATAGTTGAGACCTTCATTGCTCTGGTATGTTGTTCAAGGAAACACAAACAAGTGTAGGAATGGCACTGCATGCCTCTAATCCCTGCATTCCGGGAGCCTGCGGAAGGAGGATCGAGAGTTTGGGACCAGCCAGGGCAATTTAGTGACTTAGGGAGAAACTGTATCAGAATTTTAAAATTTAATAAAGGACTGGAAATGTAGGACAGTGCAATCACCAGTACCACAAACAAGCAAAGACTTTCCTTAACTTGGGATTTTCTCCACCTTAAATCCCAACAGTCCATTATTCAGATGAAATCCCCCTACATCCTGAAAGACTTGTGTAAAATGTTTTAAGAGCTTTTGTTCACACCGTTCAATCCCTTCCTCGATGAAATCCTCATAGAAATGTATTGTAGGTATCTGCTATTTCTCTTAGTCTCTACTCAACAGTGAGCTGCCATGGAGTCTGCATCTTTCCATCCCCTTTGTCTCAGTCACTGCCCCATCTCTGGGGAAAACCTGACACCCACAGCTTAAAGGAACAGAGGTTTATGTTGGCTCCTGTTATCAATCCTGGCTGGATCCAAGGAAGGATGGGCATGCAGGAGGAGCCCAGGCAGAGAAATAATGCTCCAATTATGGCAATGAGGAAGCAGAGAGAAGCAAGGAGCCAGGAAGGAGATAAACTCTCCAGACCATTCGCACCGTGACCAGCGCCCCCCACAACAGGAAATCAGCCATATCACCCTCATGCCTCACTCACTTTCCGAAAGCCCCTCCATGAGTGCATGGGGCTGTCGAGGACATTCTTGGTCTAAAGCATAGCTGGTTCAACAGCTGACACACAGTACTTCATATGTTTGCTCAGTTGAATGCACTTAGCTGTTCGCAGTTACGAAAGTTGAACTCTTTTAAGTGACATGCTTCAGAAGCACTTTTAAAATATTTTGAAGAGACCAATGTTTTATTCATAGCTATTGATGGGGTTACCCAGGGCTGCTTTGAAAATACCAGGTGGAAATTTGTTTTCATGCAATCAAGCATTTTGCTGTTCTAAAGGCATAGTGTATACACGAGACAACCATTGGGCTCGATTTTTATGCTGTGGGAGCTTGAGGAAGATCATGTGCCATGAACAAGTGACCACTAGAAGAAACAGACCTTTGCTGGAATGAACACAATCACTTTCAACCAGCTCAAACCAAAATAAGTACGCTTCTTATGATTCACAGTATGAGAAGCCCAGTGGAGTGCACCCTAAAAGGCACAGTGTGTCTACCGCAGCTGCTGCTGCAAGGCAGCACCAAACAGTTATCCTTGTTTGACCTTTGGGGCCTTAAATCAATAACAGACCCAGACTACATGGAATGAATGACACTGCTTTCACTGGATCAAATGGCCCACAGCTACTAGGATAGGCTATCCTTTTGTCTCTCTATCCATACACCTGCCTGGCCATCCATCCATCCATCCATCCATCCATCCACCTATCCCAGACCTTTTCTTATGCACCTCTATAATAGCAGCACGTTATACACACATACACAGATTGATATGTACTAGGCACTCACTTTGTATCAGAAACTATTCCATGTGCTGTCTGTATGTCAAACCTTCCAACAATTGTCTAATGTAGTCACTGTTGATATTCCCACTTTGCAGATAAAGAATCAAGGCTCAGCATGTTTAAGTAACTGCCTGTGTTCATATAGCTGATGGGACCATGATTGGAATCTTGAAATTTCCCCACAAGTTCTATGCACCTCACAACATCATGATGTACTGTAAGTGCAGGATTATGCTTTGTTTTTGGAGTAGACATTACTCTATTTCTGACATGAACCTACGGGGTTTACCTCAGAGCTAAAAATCCAAATGCACATACAAATAGAGAATCTGCTACGTCTTCATACTAGTTATGAAGCTAGAACTCTTTCTGGAAAACAGAATCAAGGAGTTAAATCCAAAGCATAGGACGAGTTGGTAAGGAGGCCCAGGCACTGGGTGAAGATCTCTTCTGGGCCTGTGAAACACGATCAGCGCATTGCAGAAGCATATTCTGTACAAGGCCTTATAAAAAACACCTCTGTGGGCATTGGTTTGCAAGGGGAGAATTATTTCATTCAGCTTTTATAAAAGTGTTTAGCTTCCTATAGAAATGCACAAAACCAAATGTAACTATGCGTGACTCAGTACTACATTCAGCATAAGGAAGGAATGGAGTGACTAAGACTTCAAACAACCAATCCCTTTCCAAGGGAGGAGAAGCCCCAAAGCTCCCCTCTGCATAGCTCCACAGAAGACACCAGCTCTGCTCCACAGAAGGACAGTTCACCTGGTGGCACTCACTGGTTTCGCCATTTGAAGGTCACTTCTCGCCTTTTTGTGTTCTGATGAAACCACAATAGAAAAAGCCCAGGAAAATTTGTTCAAAACTCATGATATTAAGGAGGCCCTGCCAGAGGCAATGAAAGCCAGAGAAGCTGAGCAACAGTTGAATTTGGAATGAAATATTAGACGTTACTCAGCTTTCCTTCCAAAGGGCTACTCTTAACAATCCTGCAACTCATGGGCCAATAAAGTTAAATAACAAGCTGTGGCCATCAGTGCTCTTAAAGTACTGAGCTTCAGCTTCTCCAGGTAAACAAACCACACGCATGCACCTGTGCACACGCAAATTGCTTCTCTATTTTCTCCACTGCCAACAGCCCGATTGTGATGAATTCTCACAATATATCCCTGGGCCCAGCAGGCACCAAGAAAAACCATTTTACCATAAACTCAATTTTGATCTCTCTGTTACTGTTGGATGTCTTAGTCCTAGCTCCATCGAGGGTAAAATAAGTTACTACTTTTCCATCCGGATTTGCCAAACCTTCCTTGGAAGGCCTTGTGTTGTCCTTTTGCTAATGGAATTCTTGCATCTCTCACAAGAGCTAACCCAGACTCTGGGCCTCAAAGGAATGACCCTTTCTAGTATCAGGACCTGAATCACTTCTTTAAATGCATGGAAAGTAGATGTGTTTTTTACTCCACTCTTACAAGATTCCAAATTTCTGGGCAGCTCCAACATTCAGCAGCTAGAACAGTACAAGAACAATCGCTTCAAAGTAAATGTTTGCCTGATTATTTTGTCTGTGTTACAAGTTTCACATGCAGACCCTTGTCTGTAAGTTATATCCGAAGTGTGATGGGGCAAATCAGAGTTCAAAGACAAAATCTGCTCGCCTGGAATTAAGAAAAATAATACCCCCAACGGTTTCCAAGGTGAAACTAAAATACAGCTCTTGATCTTGAAACTTGATGATTAGTATTCTCGATGAGGATGGGGGTGATCGAAAAATAACTCCATTTGCAAAGACACTGGGGAATTTAGAATAAGAAATTCAGATAGAGGCAAATGAGGTTTAGAATTAAGTGAACGAAACTTACAAATTTTATTTCATCTAAATTTGAGTCCCAAGGGAGAGAAAAGTATTGCAATAAATACTGCCAGAATTGTCTGGCAAAAAAAAAAGTATGACCTCGGCTGACTGCAATAACTTTCATGGTGTTTATCTGAAGCGAGTCTCCGCCCTGCTCTCTCCTAAAAAGCAGAAGCCTCCCCAGAAGCTGACCCCCCCCCTCAGGGTGGCGTCCACCCGCCTTACCTGCGCAGGTTTTCCCGTCGTAGGTCTCGCATACCCACTCTTGGCACTCGCACAACGGCCCGAAGTAGGTGCCTGGCTCGGTCACGTGGCAGATGCAGACTCCGCAGTCGCACTGGCCCCGGCCGTGGCACAGGGCGCTGCCAGGCGATTGCCCAGGTGCGCGGCACCGGCGCTCGGACTCCGCCCGGGACAACCTGCAGGGGGCGCCCGACCAGGTCCTGGTAGGCGAGCAAGACAGAGCCAAGCCGGGTCAGACGCAGGCATTGCCCCTTCCGCTCCCAGTCCTTGTGTCCTCCCCACGGCCATCCCACGAGGAGAAGTTCAACCCCACTGAAAGCAGCCCCGAGGCCCTGGTTCCTCGGGGGGTGTCACACGCAACCAGCAAGCATGTGTTTCCCCAGACCCGCAGGCACCTCCATGCACCTGAGAAATGACCAGGGCTTCCTGCAGGACCGCAGAGGGCATCCAGCCCTGCCCCTGGAGGTTCGTCCCTGAATCTTACGTGCACAGGTAGATGAAGCACAAATTAATCCAAAGCATGACACGTGGCCCGCTTTTCGAGCTTCTTTTTTTAAGAGTCTCATTGCTATTTGATGGTCAGGACAGTCATTTCACATTTTTTAAGAGGCGGATGAGTATAGAGAAAAGATTTGATGTTTATATATAAAGTATACGTATTACTGTCGTGGGGCACAGTGCTTTCTTTTTAATTTTCACTACGCAGTCTTTATAAACTCTCTGAGGAAAGTTTAGCGATTGTGAAGTACCTCAAATTCTCTTTCAGGAAATAACGCCAACCCCGGGAAGACGATGCTGGGGAGCGGAAATAACAGCAGTTGTCCGCTGGGAGGTCATGCAGGTACTGTACGCGCGCCTCCTGACTCGCGAGAGAGGCTCCTCTCGAGCGCGTTTGCAGAGGCAGAAATCATGTTTTGTGCGCTCACTACACTTTCCAAAGGAAAAGCGAAGGCGCAGAGAGAGAGCAACGCCCCGGGTGGGCAGAAGCACAGAAACAACGCAGGTTGGAGACAGTTTATCCCGAATGCACCTCAGCGCCGGCTCCTGGCATGGGGCAGGCGTCGCCCAGCTCCACGGAGCACAGTCCGCCCGCCTGAACCGCAAACCGGACTCACCTGAGAGAGGGCGAGAAGCTCGGTGGCGGCCCCGCCGACAGCCCGGCGCAGAGGAGGGGCGGCAGCAGCAGCCAGAAGTCCCTGAAGCCTGGGGGGCGCATGCTGGGCTCGGCTCTGCAGGTGGGCCGGGCAGCGGCAGGAGCGCACGGTGGCCGGGCAGAGGGACCCGCGGACGCCGCCCAGGTCCCGGCTCCACCCGCAGCCGCGAGGCCAGGAGCCGCCTGCGAGGCTCGGGCAGCGGCAGCGCTCTGGGCGGGGTGCGCGTGCCAAACCCCAGAGTGGAGCGGCTAGGCAGCGAAGTAATTAGAAACAGTTGCACAAGCAGATGGTTTATTTTGACATTAAAAAAAAGTTCTGTCCACAGATTCGAGAAAATCGTTTCTTTCTCCAAGGACAGGCCCCAGAACTACCGACAGTTGAATATTTGGGCGGGCTGATGGGAGTGGGAGGCTTAGGACTAACCTGCTGATGGTGAAGAGGCAGGGGGTGCTGCGGACCCCTGGAGGCTTGGGCGGGGTGTCACTCTCACCAGCTGGCTTCGAGGGAGATGCAGGGCTTGGGGTTTGGGGTTTCCACGTGAGATGCAGGGGGGATACACAACCCTGGGCCCTACAACGTTTTCTGGTTGTCGTTGTGCTTTGTTGTAAACGGTGCGTATTTTGTTTCTTAAGTCTTTAAAAAAGAGTATCATGCTTCCAGTTACTCGGGCCAGTCCCTTATCACACCACATTTTTCCTAGAGTTGCAGTTTAAACTGTAGTTGTCCCAAAGTCACCCCATTTGCCCCCTGTATTAAAAATGAGGAAATGAAATAAAATGTCTACTTCTGGAGAAACTTGCACTGGAAAAAATTAATGTCGCTTCTTATTCACCTACTTAATCACCAGCCACTTATTATATTTTATTTGTTTTTGTTTTGTTTTGTTTGCTTGTTGTTTAGTTGGTTAGTTGGTTTGTTGTTGCTGTTGTTTGTTTTATTTTGTGGTTTTTTTTTTTTTTTTGGTGATACCAAACATTGAACCCAGGGCCTTTGCATTGAGCTACATCCACACACAGCCCTTTTAATTTTTTTTTTTTTTAATTTAAGAAGCAGGGTCTTACTAAGTTACTATGTTCCTCAGTCTGGGCTCAAGATTTCAACCCTCCTGACTCAGCCTCCCAGAGTTGTGTGACTATAAGAATATGTCACTAAGTTCAACTACACAGTACTTTATGGGCTGCACAGCTGTTAGACACAAAGCTCTGTGCCAGAAGGGGGGGACAAAGCAGAGCGGTAAGGAGAAGTATGCCGTGTGCTATGACATTAATCAAGCCAAAAAACACAAATATGAAAGGACAAATGAATGCAGAAGACACATTTTCTAATTAGATAAAGAAACTGATTCATCTAAGAAGGTGGCATTAGGCTAAGGGGAGAAAAGTAAATTGAGTGGTGATAGGAAGGGGCTAGAAGACAGAAAACATTCTGATTTTACTTCTGCTTTAATGACAAAGACATGGAAAGCAAAGAGATTAACGGGCTTGCACATACTCACAGAGGGGTTTACTGGGAGATTTGAGATGAAATCCCCCAGACACGCAGAGCACACTCCTGTTGGCTGCGTTGTGTGACCACGTGGGAGGTGTGCAGAGGGGTAAATGGTGGAAGAAACCATTCTCCTTTCACTCTCGGAAGAGCACTGGAGGTGCAATGGTTCCTCATGAAATGGACCAACCCAAGATTCATGGTTCTGCAGCTTTACAATCAGGAAAAATGGAATCTTCTCCCTGTCATCTACATGGCTACATAAAGGACAAAACCAGTAAGCATTACCTTAAGAACATAAATGAAGGTCCTCTGCTCACAGCCCCTTTTGTATTGCTACCCTGGTCCCCATCTGTACCAGTAGGATTTGCACAGGCTTATCCCTGCATCCACCCGGCCCCACACAGCTAGACTTCCTCCAAAAGCTGTCCCTGTGTCAGACCGTAATCCAGGGGGTACACACTTGTGAGGGAGTCTTCAAGGAGTAGGACAGCCCAGGGACAGGTGCACAGTCCTGGGAGGGGGTTGGAGGGTGTCAGAGCTGGGAATTCTGGGGTCTCTGCTTTAGAAGTAAGGACACTGGCTCTGGGTTGGTTCAGGGTCCCTGAGTCAGGTAGATTACTCATCCTGTAGAGAGGGTTCTTTTTGAAGAAGATACACAGCGAGAGTTTAGCAGTTCAGAGAAAGAGAATGAAAATGTGTGTTTCTTAAAGTGGAGTCCACAGAGAGGTGGTGGCAGTACAATCACCATCTAAGACCTTCTCAGAGATGGCAGTTCTCAGACCCTACCCCAGTTCTACTGAATGGAGGGCATATTTAAATGAGATCTCAAGAAATCTACTTGCATCTCATGATTAGAAAAGCTTCCAAGCACAGGACCCAGGGCCGAGGCTGAGAATCTCTGGATCTGAAAGCAGTATTTCTCCTTCTAGTCCTTCTGGTTACATTCCTTCTTGCCACGTGTGCTGCCATGAGAGTGTGGTCTCCCCTGCCAACATCAAGAAACCTTGGTGACTCAGAGGCTAGGGGAGTAATAGAAGAGAAGCACCAATTCCAAAGCCTGACCAGGAATCCACAGTGAAAACTCGAAGCTTTCATAAATGAGTCATGTACTGTTGGCTTTAAATCACTGTAAAAGAGGAACATTTCTTTCATGAATTATATTATTTTTATCCCATAGTATGCAGTATAGTATCCAATCAGCAGTATTATTTTTAAGGGTATGCAGCTGTGAAGTAGAGATAGTATCCATCAGGTAATGGAGAGAATTTAAATATATAGATCATTGTATTACTGTGATAGAGAAATGATGTCCCCTTACGTGGAAATAGTTACATTGTGGCTGACTTGATGACTTGGCAGAAAGTCCTAGATCTACAGAAACTCTGTCAAAAGGAAAGGATAGTTCTAAATGTTATCAAACCTTGAACTTGGATTTTCCTTTTAGCAGAGTATGACTTTTCTTCTGCCAAAGTATTCAATCCTTTGCAAATACCTGCTTTCTCCACTCCCTTAGTTTGCAGGACCTCAAGGGCACACCTGCTGTGTGGACAGCCCTGCGCATCTCATCTCTCCGGGCTGTAAGGCCCCTGAGTCAGTTCAGGGCAGCATGTGAGCCAGCTGCACAGTGCATGTGGAGCCACACTCCAAGAAGTTGAAAACATCTTAGTCCTTGAATGTAGACCTTAAATCCTCAGGTCACAAAATTATAGAATTTCAAGATTAAAGGACTTTTTAAAGTCTAGTTCATTTGGAATTAAATTTGACGGCAACATATGACATATCCTCCAAGGGTCTGGGTAGGCTTGATAAGAAAACCAAGAGTAGAGAGAGCACGCTCTTTTCTGAGAGCCGTGCTGACACTCTCCCACTTTGGTTTCTGGTCAATTCCAAGAGGACATTCAAAATAATATCCTGGGCACTGTGGTTGATTCAAGTACTTTACAATATGTTATCATCTTGCCCAGGCCCATTATCTGTCCATTTAATAAATGGGAGTGCCAAATAGTTCTATGCTTTTGTAAAGAAAATCACTGTCTTGGCCTTCATCTTTTGCTGATTATCACAGCTTCATGCCTTCAATTTCTGAATTTCTTGAGAGTTTTTCCTTTGGCTGGGGTGGATGCCTCCTATTAAACATGACATATTCAAAAAGTAAAGACAATTACCAAAGATGTGGTCTAAAGCATGTGGACTGGGACCACTATGTTCAGTGTGCTGGTCTCATATAAATATTACAACTGAGAGCCGCTGAGGCCCTTTGAAGGGCCGCATCACCCCAGCTGCGTGCTCGTACCCGTGTGCTTTTCCCCAAACACACAGTGATGTTTATATTTCTTAAACTGCACCTAGTCTTGGCTCTTTTGTCTAGATAGTGAAAACTGTTGTGGATACTGATTTCATATTTCTCTCACCTTTACAAAAGTAAGTATGATGATCACACCTTTATCCAAATAATTAGTAAGATAGTTGAAAAAGTTTAGTCTGAGCACCACACCTCCTTGAGACCTTCCTTCTGGACAATAGCAGTCCCTCACTTAGCATAGGCTGAATAATAAATCCAATCACTTTCCAGTGTACTGAGTTGGCTGGGATCAGCCTGCATATTTCTTTCCTCTGTTTACAAGATTAAGAAAAATTCCACCCGTTGCCTTACCATCTCTAGCTTACCAGGTAAACCTTGGCCTTTCACACCTTTTCTATTATCGTCAAAAAATGTACCCAATACATACTATAAGCTCAATCTGTACTTATGGTATGAATAAATTAATTTAATACGCAAAATGGGTAACAGATCTATGAGTTAGCAGAGAGAACAGATGATAGTGTGCATTCTGTATCAGCTGTCAGATGACTTTGAGGTAGGACAGAAGAAACCGAGATAGGTAGAAAGAAGAGAATAATAACCCGAACGGCTTTTTTCTAGAAAGCCGGAACTCCAGGACACCAAGCGACACAGGGTTACCTGTCAGCACTCCCTGTTTGCTTGTGCTTCTTTTCATCTGGGCCAAACACACTCTAAATCCCTTGAAGATGTTTTACATCCATAAATTATCTTGGTTGATAAAAGACAGAAACCTGATCTTAACATAAAGGAACAGACTGAGACTTTTCAGAGAATGTCTTTAGGCAAACATCTTAGATCACACCCCTTTCCCAAACTTGTGGGTCCCATGCCTTTCATCTGTAAAACTGGACCTTCTCTTTCTGTGCATGGGCCATAATTTTTCCTGAAAAACAAGACCAAAACAGAACTTCCCATAGATTCATGAATCCCACAGATTTCCATCTCCAAAAACACAAATATTCCCAGCTTCAAATTGTAGCACTCCTCTGCCTTTTGTCCTCTCCCTCCCTCCCTCTCTGTCCCTCTCTCTGTCCCCCTCTCTGTCTCTCTTTCTGCACGTGTACTTTTCAATGTCTCCTCATAAATCCTCGTATGCCTCCTGCTGATGTGTTCTGAGCATTCTCTTTCTATGACAAGAGCCAGTAAATGTGCAACTGCCCAATGGGTAAGGCAGGTTTAGGGATTCCTCAGCGCCACTTTGATAACCTCCAATGACTTTGTCACATCTGTGACCTTTCGTATCTTCATCACAGCACTGCAGATTCAACCCGAATCCACAAAACACAGGGTCTCCTCTTGTATGCTCAACTTTTGCTAATTACATTATCTTTACTTAATGCTTACAACTACCATTTTGGGAGTTATCTTTGATTTCTCCCTATAATTCATTTAGATCATCCCATTAACCCTTGATTCATGTTCATTCCACTTCCCAGTAATCTAGCCATCCACTAAAATGTCTTTATTCCAAATCTTCACCTTACATTTTACTCTGTTTCACAGCTTTCCAGCTGATCTGACTGCCTCTCTTTCTGCCCTTCTCGTCTACCCTTAAGTGAGATTTCTAACACAAATTTCATTACATCTATTCCCTGTTTAAAATGATTTAATCTAATCCTTCAATTATCTATAGGATAGCTACAAAATATTCTATGTGTTCCTCTAAGATACTTTATATCTGGACACTGATATCTCCATAATGCAGGAGCCCTCACCTCCCATGCAGCTCAGCAGGAGGTAAGCAGTGGACAAGCCAGTGAAGATTCGTAGAAATGTCCAGCTACCCCCCAACTTCTGCATCCCTGCCTCAGCTCCACCTTCTGTCAGGATATCTGTGGCATTAGATTCTCATAGGAGCAGGAGCCTCTACTGTGAACTATACATGCCAGGGACCTATGCTGCTTATGCTCTTTTTAAGACTCTAATGTCTGATGATTTTAGGTGAAGCTGAGGTGGTGATGCTAGTGCTGAGGAATGTAATTATTATGTATCACAAACATACACTAATAAAAAAAGAAACACACACATACACTTGCCTTTGTGCGCTTTGCCCAGATGTACTGAATTGAGGAAAAAGGTTATCTCTCATGGTCATTTTGACTTGAGGGAAGAGCCACAAGTTACACAGTGCCAGATCTGGCGAGTAAAGTAAGGTAAAATTACCTTCCACGAAACCAGTCCCCAGCACTGAAACAGCTGGTCATGTGGGTGGTGTGGTGCTTCATGCAGATCCCTTCTCCAGGGCCCACACACCCACAGCTGATGACAGTCCTGATGCAGATGACTCGCAGCTGCACCCTCCCTGTGAATCTCCTTTTGAATCAGGAAGCTGCCTCCCTTGAATTTGGCCCTTAGCCTCATCCCTACTTCCAACAGTGCTGGCATCTTCAAGCCCCTCCTATGTGAAACCTGTAGGACCAGATGGCCATTGGTTCCAGGAAAGATCCCAAATCCAAAGGCAAGATATGTGAGATATCAGGCTGCTTAAGACTGTATTTGACTTCAGAACTTTGACATCACAGGGAATTTCCTGCTTCTCAGCCCTGCAGGATAAATCTAAAAGGCTCTAGACTTGGGAGAACTAGACACTGCAGAGGCCAATATGGCAGTAAACAGGGATTAAAACTGGGCTTTCTGAATAGTCACAGTCTGGCCTCTTTCCTTGACTGGATTATACCAGAAAAGTTCATCTTATTTCCCTGAGGTGATTAGTTGAGTTATTAACTTTTTGAAATCTAGGTATATGACCTGTGATCAATATATACAGTGAGTGTTTAACTTATTAGAGTAAAAGACACATTGCCATTAACCCCCCTAGAATTACTACCCCTCACTTTTCACACACTGTGTTTTCGCCACTGTCTGGAGCAGATAAGGAAGTGTTCATGAGTGCCTTCACGGGGTATGATAAAAAATACAGCTGCTGCTGAGTGCCGTCCGATGGAAAGGTAGGCGTGTAAAAACACTGCAGTGTGTCCTTGCCCACTTTACTCACCAGATCTGGCACTGTGTAACTTGTGGCTCTTCCCTCAAGTCAAAATGGCCATGAAAGATAATCTTTTTCATCAGTTCAGTACATCCGGGCAGTCACAACAACGCAACTAGACAACGATGAAAGAGGGCTTCCAGAGCTGCTCCAGGAAGTGACAAGAATGATGGGACAACTATGTTGGAAGCACAAATAAATAAAAATGAAAGAAACCATGGTACAGCATGTCAAGATTTCAAACAATAGGCAAGAGAAATTCCTCAAAACTTACAAAAAGAAAAAACATACACATACAGAGCACCAGGAACAAGACAGTATGGAATGATTTTAGCAGCGATGTTAGAATTTTTTTTTCAAAATTCCAAATGATAATGATTTCCATCACATAATTCCCTTTACAGTTTACATGTTACCTAAAAGTATTTCAAGGCTGGGGAGGGTGATGCATCCTGATAATCTCAGCACTCTGAGAGGCTGAAGGAAGATTACACTTCCTGACCCTGTGTGGATAAATTAGTGACTCAGTGTGACCTTGTTTGAAAAAGAAATTAGAAGAGCAGAACAGTGCCTTAGTGCAAAGGCCCTGGTACTGAAGAAAATAATTTTTTTTTTGTTTTAAAAAAGTTTACCTAGCGCCCTTTTCAGGAAACCAATAGATGATCTGACTTACTGTTACAATGTTTAAAATGAAAGAAGTGAAGACATGGGATTCAGAAAATAAGAACTAAGAATGCAACTCAGAAAAGAAGTAAAAATAAGAACCAGAACGAAAAGAAGGGAAATTCCAAGAACAAGTGCTCTCCCACAGAAGAGCTCTTCTTATATAAGGATATGAGTCTTTACAGGGAAGATATTCAAGAAAATGATAAAAGGGCCTCACAAATTTAACTTAATAATTTGACCAAGCAGATGCATTGGAGTAATAAGTCAATCCTCCTCTTCCAACCTGTCCCCACCTCTTAACAAAACATAGTTTGTAAATATTGGTTAATGTTGACTTAGATAAAATTCATAATATCGCTGAATTGGAAGCAGGGATATAGCAGAAAAAGGTGGTATAACATCAGAAAGCCAAAGTTTTCTGTAGGAATCAGCTTTCCTGTTGTTGGGACATAGTAACCAATACTGACAACGTAAGGAGGAGAGGTTGAAGTTGGCTCACAGTTCAGAGGGTTTGGTCTATGGTCAATAGGCCCTAAATCAGAAGCATATGGTGGAAGAGTGTGCCAGGGCAAACTGCTCAGACCACGGCAGCTCAGTAGCATGGAGTAACAGTGACAGCCAGAGAGGGTGAGATGCCCCCTAGAGCATGCTCCTCTTCCAGCCTGTCCCCACCTCTTCACAAAACATCTAGTTCTGAACTAAATTGATCAATCCACAGATGAGTATACTACCCCTATAATCCATTCACCATCTAAAAAGGCCAGTTCTGAGCACATGAGACTTGGCTGGAAGGAGAGGAGAGTTGTAGCGCTAAACTGTAACATCTTCTGTACTATACACTGGCCACAGCAACAGAAATCTGTGTATAGAAACATGACATTAAAGACAGGGGCCAGAGGTGGGAGGAGAAAACACGTGGGAGCCCTTGTCTCAGGATGCCCACACCCGGGACTTGGAGAAATGGGACAAGAGACTTCCGCATGTGACGGCTGGTACTCTATCACTTGGCTATTCAAACTTTTCCAAGCGGTGTATTTATTAAAAATATAAATCAGTGGATAATGTGTACACCAGTGCCCCAGGATGGTGAAGGACTCTGCAGTGGCCAGAGCAAGGGCTTTGTGCTCAGTAAAATCCACATTCTCTGTTTAACAACTCCAGACTGTCAAAAGTCAAAAAGCATCAGAGAACTTACCATGCAAACCTCCTCATGCTATGGAGGCTAGTGGTAATTTCCCCTTTCCTTTTGTCTTTCCTTCCTCTTCCTTCCTTCCTTCCTTCCTTCCTCCCTTCCTTCCTTCCTTCCTCCCTTCCTTCCTTCCTTCCTTCCTTCCTTCCTTCCTTCCCTCCTCCCTTCCCTCCCACCTCCTTTCCTCCTCCCAGCCATCCTTCTTCCCACTGCTACATTTCTCCGCAAATTCCTGTTGATCATCTGCTTTCCGAGTCCCACACACCTTTGCGTGATCTAGTGCCATTTTCCCTCTAACCTCCTCTCCCATTGTTATTCTTACTGCACTCCATGCAGTTACCCTCATTCTAGTTCTCCATGTTTCACAACATGTGCTCTTCGCCTGTGTGCTTGTTTTTCAAGGGTCCCTATGCCCCAGATCACTCGCTGGATGAATTTGCCCTAAGCACTAACTGTTCTGAGAACCCAACTTCAGCCACTGCCCTGTCCAGGAGCTCTTTATCCTGTTTTGTTTTCTTGATTTCACTTGGGGAAAGCACACAATCTCGCACAGTTGCCACTTACTGACATGTTTGTGTGTAACCTACCACCCTGATTGCAATGCAAGCTCCTGGAGAGCTAGAACTTTTTCCCTCTTCGTTTTTGCTGTAACCCAGGGCTTCACACAGGGGAGAAGATCAACAATGATTTGCTGAGAGAATGAATTTTTTTAAAAATTTGACACGTCTTTATTAAAATTAGCAGTTTAGACAGAATATGTCAAGCTTAATGAAAGGTAAGAATGAACACATAGTGATAAGATGAATTTGAGTAACTAAAACATTAAAATCAGTAAGAAAATTCTATCACAAAGAAAATCAAGGAAGCCAAACTGAGTTCAATACTTAACATCACATACTGAACTCTCCATGTAGGTGAGGCACTAATTGCTACAATCACCTCGAGTCAAGTTTGACTTAAAATGAAAGTCATCTCAATTTCACTCAAAACTTACTTGGATAATATTTTCAGTCGAAAGAGGTTTCCAGGTTTTCAAGTAGTAAAAGGTACACCAAAGCATTCAGGAATATTATAATATATAATATCCTGGGATATATAATATCCCAGGCAGCAATAAAAATAGTTTGCATTTCCAAGAAAAAGAATTTTTCAGCTGGGCTGGGCTGTGGAATAAAAATGGTGTGTAGTCAATGTCTTTTCCACCCTCAGCACAGAGCCGGAGGGCATTTTTCCCTCACACATGGTAAGAACAGCTGGAAATATTAGGAGTCTTTCAGATCAGAAACATTCTTTTACTTCTCTGAGTAGTTTGCAGTTCCAGTCAATGCTGAAGGCTAATTTCAGAAAAAAAAATCTAGAAGTCGTTTTCACTGACTGTAGGAGAAAATAAATTTATCATTTAAATATTATTTTATTCTAAATAATTGGTTTCTAATTCTTGGCTGCCAACCAACTGATAAACCTGGAAGACAGAAGCAGAATCAGGTGAGGAAAAGAAATTAAACTGTTTGTTCAGAAATGGATTCTGGGGCTGGCTCAGGCAGCCCAGGGGACCGGCTCGTCGTGCTCCTTCACCTCTGAATTTCAGACTTCAAAATGGTGGTTTTGATGGGAATGTTGGTTCTCCCTAATACTAAACTTTTGTGATTAGATTTTCTTTGTATTTGTCCAGAGTCTTCCAGTAATAAATGAGGAATAAGGATATATTTATATATGGATGCATACAAGGGCTACTCAAAAGTTCTGTGTGTGTTTAACTTAAAACATATTACAGTAAGCCCCCCTTGAAATACTCCTTCTCATTTCAAACTCACTCATCCCTTTGTTCTTGCCATTTCTGATGTAGTTCTGGAAGTTCTCTCTTGTGAGTATTTTTCTGAGATGTGATCAAAATATGGTGAATGTTGCCATCAGTGAAATAGAAAAGTAGGTTCCTAAAAACATGACTGGGCCCTCCCCCACCTTATTCACCAGTTCTACCTCCCTGTGATTTATGGCTTTTCCTGAGGTCAAAATGACCACAAATATTTCAAATCAATTCGAAGTGCCCACAACAGTGCAACTAACGACACTGATGAAAGAGGACTTGCAGAACTGCTTCAGAAAGTAGTAAGAATAATGGGGTAAGTGTACAGAAAGGGAGGGGGAGTCTTTTGAGAGGGATTAATGGCAATATGTCTTTTACTGTACTTTTTAAAATTTAAGAATTTACTGTACTTGGTGACTCCTACACACATACATATATTAGAGATGAAAATGGTTAAGGCTGGTATTTACCTTTCTGGTAGTAGCTATTTGTATAGAGCTGTTATGCAACATGGGTTTCCAGTAGTTAAAAACGCGTCCACTTGTATCTGTCTTTAGCTGAGCTCTTTGCCCAGTTCACTCCACTGCCGAATCTGGTCCACCACAACTGCATCCTCTCAGCTTCCTTCTCGCTGTAGCACTGTCTGGCCTTTTGGGAAGCGTGTGTATATACCTCCGTGTTTCACAGCTTGCATTCATTACTCTTTCCATTACGTTCACCATTATTCCAATTACAAGTAAGATTTATTCTACCAAAATCAGAAAAAAGAACCAAAAACACAAACTAAGGAGAGGTTGTGCACGTGGTGGGCAGATTGCATGCCAGCACCAGAAGCACGAGGATTTGTCCTGGAGTGTGGTCTGAGAATGGGTAAGTGGTAGGAATGTTAGTCACCATATAAAAGCCCATCTTAAAATTGAACATTTTCCTATAAAAATATGTAACTTACGAAATTGAAATTATAGGGTGAAAGCACATTATATAGATTCGACTGTCATTTGTAGCTTCATCTTGACAGTCCACATTTCTGTTGGTTTCATAATGATAGACCCTGACCTAATTCCTGCATTGTAACTGCTTTCCACACTGAGTGTATTTTCTCAGCACCTGACAGGTACCTTCTGTAAGAAGTTGACTTTGCTGTTGCCCTGCCCAGGTGCCCTCAAACTCATTTCCTGTTAGTGTTGGTGGAACAAATCCCTCTTATGTCGTTTCAAAGACCAGCTCCTATGGATCTTCAGGTCACTGCCCTCAGAGATCAGAACTGCTCTACCAGGAAATGAAGGAAGTCTAAATTGCCTGGATATTTCTTTTCTTCCATTTTCTCCCAGAAAAATCCCTCCCCCTCACACTTCTGAAGCTGTTAAGTAAAGACTGCTGGGTCCAAACCCAGCTCTTTTTCCTTAGAGTTAGACAATTCTGAGATGTATGTTATATTCTAGAATTCCCCCCTCATAGTTGATCTAAATCCTACTTTCTGTGAATCTTGTGCCTAAAATTGCACAACTGCTCATCTTGGTCATCTCTCTGTCTTTACTCTGCTTCCCTGTTGCACTATCCTGGAAGCACTTGCTATAAAATGATGCACACACAAATATTCATCTCAGAGTCCATTTCTTGGGAATTCAAACCCTCATAACATGTCAGGTAAAGGCCACTTCACAAGTCCAAGAATTTATTACAAAAATTCACTACACCAAGGACTTGATGTTGTATAGACACACCAAAAAAGGTCTATAAATTTTATTTTGTCATATAGGATCATGAAAATCTATAGGTGTAAGATTTTTTTGAAATTGCTTTCAGTGGATGTTTTTACATAATTTAGTTGTTACCCTTTCTGGAAGCCGATGATGAATCAATGGCCTCTCAAGGCCTTTTCCCATCCCACATGGAGTGTGAGAACGTTTTGAAGACTAATGAGGACATACTTATTCAACATCATCTTCTATTGTATTTTTGCACTAAAATAGGAAGCTTCAGTCCCCTGGTGGTTTAGTAATTAGACATTATCATGGCTGTGTTTTGAGATTGATTTTTCTGAACAGGGGATAGAAAATTTCCAGCTCCAGATAGAAAAGTATTTGTCTGTCTCCCTAAATATGTTCATAGCATCAGTGAGAGTATTATTCATACAAAATATTTGAGTCATGAACAGAATTTCTGTACTAATTGATGTTTAGTTAATTCAGTTGATAAATGTAGATTGAGTATTGGATAAAAATGTATTTGGAAATGTAAAGGCTTTTAAGGTTAGGTTACTCTCCTTAAGGGGCTCAAAATCTAAATAAATTATGTTTTTAAATTACTATCATAAAAGAAAATATTGCCCTGCATAAGTCAGACTTATTCTTTAGAAAATTTTAATGTAGAGTAATGTATCAGGTACATACATATATTTCCCATATCCTTCAGAAATTTCCCTCAAATACTTTTATTCTTCGATGATTTTATATTCAGACTGATTCCATCTATAAACATTTCCAAGTCAATAATGGTTACCATTGAAGTTAATGAGGCTGCATAGTGTTAGAGATAAACTATGAGGTATATTTCTTAAAGAACTGTTTCACTTACTGCGTATATTTCCAAATCATTTACTCATCTTTCCTTTGATGATACATTGTCTCTTTTTTTCTCTATGAATAACTCTCTTCAATGCACAGAAAGAATATTCAAGTTCTAAGAGATCAATGCTAGCTCTGGATTCGCTGACTGCATAAAGTCACATGAAGCTTAATCTGATTTCAGCTTCTTAAATTATATACAATATATATATATATTGTGTATATGATATAGATTATTTACAGCCCAAATAGTTGCATATGTTGTAAAATGTGAAGCAAAAAATGTAGCATGAGACCAATGAACCCTATAGGAATCATTGTTAAATGGTAGTGAACTTAAAGATACTGTATCAGTCTCTGAGCTAAGCTACAATGCTGGACAAAGCAGATGGCAGGCTCGTGACCTTATTCACACAACTGAACAAGGCATCAAAAATGTTCTACTCTGAGTTTAAAGTTATGCCTGATCACTGCACTGGGATTTTAGGACCTCAGGTTACCATGCCCTATCACTCTCAGCATGCTGCTCCTCCACTTTCCTCGTTGACTGTCACATAACTTACAAGAAGTGATGAACAATACAGTGAATGTTTACATTAAAATTTTGCTACAGTAAAAGACGCATCACCAGGAAGTTCCTCAAAAACTCACCCTTGCTTCTAGCATTCTTATTCCATCATTCTTGCCACATTCTGAAGCAGTTCTGGAAGACACTGTGAAAACACTCTTCTGTGAGTGTCTTTACAAGGTATGATTTTTTAAAAATACAGTGAGAGGAGTGAGACTCCAAATCCCACCAGCCTATCATCGACAGAGCAAGGTTGAGCCTTGGGGAACCTTGGGAGCTTTGGAGAGCTGCTCTGGAGGGGAGAAACTCTGCCCTCTGCTACTCCACCACTGGGGGAGAGACAGTGAGCCTTGGAAGCCTGGGGCTAGAGGAACCCTGGTGGCTGGCCCATACCCCTACACTGTGGGTTGGACATCCAGCATGAGAAACACTCAGGATATGGCAACCATCTTGTGTGGAGGAACCAAAGGAAAACCCACTCTAACAAGGGAAAACTCTTTGCATACAGACTCATAATTTATTATTAATTCTGTTATATAACCATAGACTTTGCTTCTGTGGTCTCAAATACAAAATCAGCAGTTACCACAGTTGGTAAGTTTCTAAATTGTGCTTATTGCTAATTGTAGTACTGTAGCCAGGATGTCATATCTTTTGTAATCAGTTGTTCTCACTTGTGTAACAATATTGGGCAGCTCTGGGGCAATAATCTAACCACAGCCTTACTGAGCCAAATAGAAACTGCCTGGGGACTGAGCCAAACAGAAACCAACATCCCACTTTCAGTTAATTTGGAAGTAGGATCTTCAGACAGACATAAACCAGACACACAGAAGCTATCCCTGAAGTACAGACTATTTATGGAGAGCCATTAATATTAGTGGTAGAGCTACCTACTATCAAAGTACATAGGGATCACCACAGAAAACAGAATGAAATAATAAAACATTTTTTAAAATAGAAAATGTCAAAACAAAGCAGCAAAACACAATCTCAGACCTCCAGCCCACCCAGAACAAGTCCAGGAGACATCAGCATAGAACACTTGAAAGTTACAAATTTGAAATTTCTGAAATGATAGCAACTGAAGTAGAGACATAACTCCATGAGGTCATAGAAGAAATCAGATCAGAAATAATCACTCAGGTAAAAAAAAGATATTACAGGGGCTGGGGATATAGCTCAGTGGAATAAGCGCCTGTCTAGCAAGCGCAGGGTCCTGAGTTCGATCCCCAGTACGGCCAAAAAAAAGATAGTACAATCATAATGAAAGAATTGCTCAGCATAGCTAAAGAAGACATAGACAAAAAATAGAGAAGCAGAGAGAAATGATGGAAAAAAGTCCAAAGTAGTCAGAAAACTATAAAGTTCAGAGCAGAAATTAATGCAATGGAGACTAAGAAAATAGTATAAAGAATTAATGAGTCAAAGAGTTGGTTCTTTGAAAGAATAAATAAAACTGCTAAACCCCTAGCTACACTTATCAAAAAAGGAAAGAAAAAACTCAAATTTATGTAATGAAGAATTAAAAGGATTAATCACTATAAATTCTATAAAAATTCAGAAGATCATCAATACTTACTTAGAAAATCTTTACTCTCGTAGGATGGAAAACATAGAAGTGGACAGATTCCTAGATACATAAGCATTACTACAGCTGAATCAATAATA
The DNA here is from genome assembly GCA_004027595.1 of Dinomys branickii. Taxonomy (NCBI): domain Eukaryota; kingdom Metazoa; phylum Chordata; class Mammalia; order Rodentia; family Dinomyidae; genus Dinomys; species Dinomys branickii. Next base: position 31,855 of record PVLD010009518.1, on the reverse strand, counting down.
TATAAAAATCCTGAATAACCTAGTATCAGTCAATGAAATTGAAAATGTAATAAAATGTATCAACAAAGAAAAGCCCAGCTCCTGGTGGATTCACAGCTGAATTTCTCAAGAAATTTGGAGAAGATTTAATGCCGATTTTTCTCAAACTCTAATGAAATTGAAAGGGAGGCAATTCTCTCTAACTCGTTCCTGGAGGTAAGTATTACCCTGATACCAAAACCCAGAGAAAGACACAATCAAAAAACAAAACTATAAGGTAATCTCCCTAATGAACATAGATTCAAAAATACTCAATAAAATGCTAAGATATAAAATGCAGAAAATAATGAAGAAGATTATACACCATAACCAAGTGGAATTCATCCCAGGAATGCAGAGATGGATCAATACTCACGGCAATAAATGTAATACACCATATCAACAGAGCCAAAGACAAGAATCCCATGACCATCTCAAAAGATGAAGAAAAAGCTTTTGATGAAGTCCAATATTTATGCATAATAAAAACCTGACAGAAAGTCAGAAGAGATAGTCTTTACCTCAATCTGATAATAGCCATTTATGACAAACCAACAGCCAACATCATACTAAATGCACAAAAACTGAAAGCTTTCACTTTAACATCCAGAACAAGACAAGGATGTCAACAGTCACCACTCCAATATAGTGCTGGAAACATTAGCCAGAGCAATAGAACAAGAGAGAAAAATAAAAGAAATAAGGGTAGTAAAGGAAAAGTGAAATTATCGTTATTGGCAGACGACATGATACTCTACAGATTAGAAGATGCATATACAAACATACTCAGCCACCTTATCTTTGAAAAAAGGGCCAAATATATTTGCTGGAAGAACGATAGCCTCTTTAATAACTGGGGCTGAAAAGCTGGCTTTTCATATGCTGAAGACTAAAGCGAGACCCATGCCTCTCAACATGCACTAAGCTAAAGTCAATATCTATCAACTAAAACGAGACCCATGCCTCTCAACATGCACTAAGCTAAAGTCAATATCTATCAACTAAAGCGAGACCCATGCCTCTCAACATGCACCAAGCTAAAGTCATTATCTATCAAAGATCTAAATATTAAAACAGAAACACTAAATCTACTGGAAGAGAAAATAGTCATAGAAATATTGAAGACATAGGAATAGGCAGAGAGTTCATGAACAAAAACCAAACTGCATGGGGAATATTTCAAAGAATCAACAACTAGGATCTCATTTTGCTGAAAAGTTTTTGCAAATCAAAAGAAATCACCAACAGAGTAAAAAAAACCCCACAAATTGGTCAAAAAATTTAACCAACTGCCCCTCAGATAAGGGACTTGTATCTTGTACCTTTGAAGAGTTTTTAAAAATCAGGCCCCCAAAATTCAAGACCCAGTCCAAACATGGGCTTATGAGATGAGTACTCATTTCTCCACTGAAGAAATACAAATGGCCAATAAGTGCATGAAAAATGTTCAACATCATTGCTCATTGAAGAACTGTAAATTAAAACAACACTGACATTCCATCTCACCCCAGAAAGAAGGGCTATCACAGAGAAATTAACCAATAACAAATGTTGGAATGTCTGTGTGGAAAAGGAACCCTTCTCCACTGTTGGGAGTATAGACTGGTACAACCACTGTGGAAATAAGTGTAGAGATCACTCAAAAAACTAAAATTAGAGGTCTCATTTGACCCAGCTATTCTCCTTCTGCATATTCTTCCAGAAAAACTGAAAACAGTGATGTATGTGCACCCATGTTTATAGTGGCTCAAATTTGTGATAGCTAAATCTTGGCAATCCAAATGCCCATCAACTGAGTAATGGATAAAAAGGTGCATTTTTATACAATGGCTTATTACCCAGCTATAAAGAAAGATAAACTAGAGGCTTTTATAGGTAAATGGATGCAACTAGAGATCATACTCATAGGTGAAATATATCAGACTTCATGTGTAAACATCATATTGTCTCCCTAGGGTAAGAGTCTGAAACAGTAATTAAAATATGACAGATAAAATAGATATTGTCAAAGGGGAAGAACTTGATCAAAAGGAAAGAACAACTGGGATGAGGGAAAATAGAAAAGAAAGAAAAAAATGAAAGGAAAAAAATATATATAAGTTAAGATACTTGAATTACTAATTTCTATTGGTTTATTGAAAGGAACAGTTAATGCTTAATTTTTTACCAATTTTACGTTTATAGCTAGTAACCTGAACAACTACTTTGCAGACAACTATATGCACTATAACAACCATTGTTGAATTCCTATCATCTTGTTTTTCTGAAACTCTGTATTGTTTCTAACCGTTTTTTAATATTTTTATTCTCTTTAAAATAAAATTTTAAAAAATACACTGAATGGTGCTGCCCAGTGTTATTGTATAGAATGGCAGGTTCCTAAAAACATTACAATGTGTCCTTATCTTGTTTGCTATGGCACGCAGAAACCCTGAAACAGCACCCAGGATTTGGAGGCAGATGTATTTCACATCAACGGGCACTGGTTGGGATCAATCCCAAAATACTAGGCCCTTATCTAAGGCTTACATAGGACAAGAAAGCAGAAATTACAAAGACAGAATGGTTTGTCAGTGAGGGACTGGTTTATACAATGTACATCAGAGTGACCAGCAATGCATTACAGTGATCAGTTGTTTCTAAGACAGAAGCAACTGGAACTCAAACAGGAACTGTTACCTGGGCAACTAAGAAATTGAAGTTTACTGGCCAGGGGGCCCATTTTCTGTTACATTTTTCCCCATCTTTTAATTTCTGCCACAAATCTTTGCTGATTATATTACATGTAATCTTCTGAGACAAGACCCAACTAAAAGCAGTAACATTAGGGTTGTCATTGATCCTAGGATGGGTCCTGGCTCAGCTGCCCAAGACTGTCTTGTTACAGAGCTTTTTCCCTAAGTTGTTTTTAGGAAGAGACATAATTTAGGCCTGTTTTTTCTGTAACATTACTCTGATAAGGGGCAGAGGGAACTAATCTGATCTATGAGTGTCCAGTGTGTCTTGGATGTCCCTCAAATCTTGGCCAAGGGTTTGAATGAGTGCTTTATTTTCTTGGGGCAACTGTCTATAGTTTAAGGCAAAGAACACAGCTAAGAGGGGGTGGGGAAGCAAGGACTGGGGTGAGCAACCTGAAAAGACAAAAATCAAAGGAAATAGGTATGGAGCAACCCTGTGAATGATGTCTTTGGGCTTCAGCTATGGGTGGACTGGTTAGCATGTAAAGTGACCAGAGTGGGGCTTTGAGTGCATCATCTCTTCAGAGTAAGCTGTCTGGTCCACATAAAATTTTCCTGTGGATTTAAGGCCAGAGTTCTGAAACTTATAGAAATAGTTAGTAGGTACCTGGGTTACATGTGTGTACAGGAGTGCCTACAGATACAGCTGATCTTTCAGCTAAAATTTGAGGAGCTAGTTACAAGCTGTTTCTGTAGGGTTATATTTCTTGTGGCCTGTATGCTGTATAGGGTAGGCTATATCTAGGCATGATTTTCATAGCTATGAACTTTTTCTCCATGTGAATAGGGAATGGAAGGGCAGGGCTGATTACAGAGATACTGAAGCCTGAGCTGGCTGCAGGGGTGCAGGTGCCAGCACTGCAGCTTGAGCTTGCAGAACATATGGCGAGTGTTCCTCTGGCTCTGATTAAGATGGCTCTTCCAGGAGTACTGGATAAAGTGGTTTTTTTTTTTTTTTTTTATTCTGGCTGGGGGTGATGTTCCAGTCAATTGGAACCCTGGACAGGGCTTAGGCCTCTGGACTACATTGTTTTGAGGGCAGGTTTGGCCAAAATAGCTTTGTCCAAGGTGACCACTGCATAATCTAGCCTATTGGACTCTACTTCTAATAGAGATAGTTCTACCAAGAAACAGGGTGTACTCATCATCTATCAGGAGGTTAGAACACTTCATCAGTCAGTGCCAGTCAGTCATGGTACTTTGTGAGGTCCAGCACAGCATGTGGCATCTGGACAAGTGGATCTCAGCCTAAGCTGAGCTTGTCAGCTTTCTTGATCAGAAGGACAGTGGATATTAGAATGAAAGGTAAAGGGGGAAGGCAGCCCTTAGCAACTGGATCCAAGTATTTTCTTGGGTAGGCCACTGGGCGCTCCCAGGGGCTGACAGTCTGAAGTCAAGGATCCAAATTCTGTAGAAGCCAGCAGCTCCAAGAAATATGCAGTTTCTTACTTGTAACCAGTTTTTTCCAGCTGTTATAGCAGAGCTTTTGTGTCTTTTCAGCAGGCTCTTTGGGTAACATTCTGGGAAACTAGTGAAATCAGCTGAGAAGTCTTCTCCAAAGAGGGTAATCAAGTTTTTGAACTTCTGGGAGGTTGAGTCTAGGTCAGTTGTAAAGAAGGGCTGGATAACAGGAGCCCACTGAAGGCAGAAGAAGGCATTTTTATGTCCAGGCAAGTATACCAGCAGGCTGTGGGTGGCAGAAGACTGAGGCAAAGTATATGGAGGGCAACCATGGCAGCAATGGCAGCTCTGAGATCTTGAACTTACTTCCCAGGCAGGAGGGGTGTATTTTAGCAGTTTTACAGTCTATAGATTTTTTGCAGCTTTGAAGTCTAATTTTTTCTTCTCTCTAGGGACCATGATGGCTAGGGCATCTCTGATAATAATGGGAGGGTTCTTAACCCCTTATAGCAACTGAGTCCAAGTGAGTTGACCTTTTGTCTCAGGATTTTCCCACTTGAAGAGGCTTACAGGAGCAACTCACAAGCAGAGTGTCTTGTCTACTTTTCTCGCGTTGCTGGAACAAAATATCTGATGCCCAACATTAAGGAAGGAAAGGTTTATTTAGCTTACACTTTGTAGAGGTTTCAGTGTGCACTTCACTGACTCCAAGGCAGAGTGACACATGGCAGAGGGCAGCAGTTCATGGTGGCAGGACAACAAAGCAACAAGAGCAAAAAGGGAGGAGGGATGGCAAACAGCCTCTTTCCCTCCCTTACACTGTATGCAAATTATCTGCCCCAGGGCAGGTGTAGCACTCACATCCATAATTCCAACATTGAACCATGAATCAGTCATAAACCCTAAAGGCCCTCTCTGTGATTTGGACATGGATTTGGAGGGACTTAGAGACACAAACCATCACACAGAGGAAGGCATCTTTTCAATCTACACTAGTCCATAAAGGAACCACAGAATGCAAGGTAAATGCTGCATTGTTAATGGCAGGGAGTTCTTGCCCAAGGCAATTAGCAATCTATAAGCCTGATGTGTCGCTGGATGCCTGTTTTTGTTTCCTGTGACATCTAATGGCAATGGGGGTTACTATGAGGTGGCACAGTTGATGGCCAGGCCTGGAGGTAAGTCCTTAGCTCATACCTCTAGGAGGAGAATTTTCAGAATTTCAGGACTGTAGTTATCTGTCCCAGGCTGATGCAAGCATCATGTTCCTCTTGCACAGCAGTCATAGTTGAAAGTGCAGGGTTAAACGAAAGAAAGGTTGAACGGTTTGGTGCAAAAGAGAGGGTTGCTTCTAACTTGAGGAGGACTCTTCCAGTATGGGGACTGGGTTACACAGGAGATACCCTCCCAGGCTGCAGGTTTGTGCCTGACAGAAAGCGCATGAGATAAGAACCCTAATTTCCCTGATGATGGGACAATGGGCTCCCAGTGGCCCAGTTGAAGAAGGACCTAGTCTGAGCCTGTCAGGCCAAGGAAAGGGTTGTCAACTGCTCCCAGTTAAGGCTTTTGAGAATTCTTTTTTTTTTAATTTGCATGGGCATTTAGTCTTTAGTGTCCATGGTCCTTATAACTCATAGCCAGAGGGTATGGTCATCTATCAGACTAGACTTTTTTTATGGACATCAGGTGCTTTTCTTTTATCAAGTTTCTGGGTGATAGTGATTGATGGAAATTTTGTCCCCTTTTTGTTGTCTTTGAGAAGCATTTGACTGATTTTAGGTTTCCAGGCAGGGTGACCTTTGGGAAATATGGCAATTCATTCATCAGGACTCACAGTTCAATTTTTCCTCAGTCAAAAGGTGGAACTCAAAAGTAATTGCTAACAGTCATCTCCGGTGGACATTCGATGGTGCCATCTGAACAGGTTAGGTGGAGCCATGAAGCAGAAGGTTCAGGGAAGGGCTTCTGTGGCTAAATGTAGGAAATGGCTAGCAAGAACCAGTTCAGCTGGCTGGACGCAGACAAGTTGGGAGCAAGCAGTGACGGCGTAGGTGTTGGCAGGACCTGTGGCAGCCGACAAGGGTGCCAGTGGCAGAATTCTCAGGAAGAATGGGCCTCTATTTTCTTGTTTTTTTTTCCTTGAGATGCAGGGAGCAGTTTGGTTTCATTTTTAACTCCATAATAGCCCTTTTCCTTTCAGCTAGGGACTGTGGGTCTTGACTAATTAATTCCCATCCCTGACTTCCCACACGTGTGTTCTGTGCCCTCGAGTGCTGGCATGACAGACAGGGCACGGCGTCCCTCAGAGAGAGGCCATTCAGGCGCCCACCCGGCCACCCCTTGTGGGGACTTCGGTTGTACTTCACTAAGGAGCCTGCGAGGCTTCCCTTATGCCATATGTTGATCACCACAGAACCTGAGGTAAGGGCCCAGTCAGCCACCACAGCCACTGCTTCCCAGTCCTGGTGCACAGAGGGAGCTGCCTGTTGCTTCCCTTGTTTATTGCAGCCACTCACACCTTCACTCAGCAAGTACTTCCGGGTTAAACATTCCACTCCCTTTCCCTTGAGGGTGGTCTTGACTAATGGGAGTTAGTCACACTCCCCTTCTGCTTGAGCTGAGCAGGACTGACAGAATAACTGGGGTGACCCCCAGGGGTCTGACCAGAATCAAGTAGGCCTGACACGGAGAGACAGACAGACAGTGTCTCTTTTCCTTTAGGGTCCAATGTGAGCCGCTTAAGCAGGGAGCCAGGAATCCTGCTCCAGACTTCTGAGGGGATTCAAGAAGTCTCAAGATCACACCTTCCTGGGGGGACCTGGAGAAGTCCTTATATGGCCCACAAGGGCCATTGACTGGTGATCAAAGAGGTCAGCATGGTCAGTCTTCCCGGCCAACACACCAGTTGCTGAGGAAAGCAGAAACAACTAAACAACACCGGGATTTATTTACATCAACAGGCACTGATAGGTATCATTCCCAAATATAGGGCTGTGATCTCTGGTGGTGTAGGGCTTATATGGGATAAGTAAGCAGGAAGTGCAGAGGCAGAATAGCTTGTCAATTGGGTATAGGTTTATACAATGTGCATCATAGTAACCAGCTATGCATCACAGTGACCAGCCATTTCTAAAAGACAGGAGCAACTAGAACTGGAACAGAAGTATTACCTGGGCAGCCAACAAGCTGAAGTGCACTGGGAGGGCGGGGGAATTTTCTGTCACATATTCATCAGATCTGCCACTGTGTGACTTCTGTTTCTTCACCAAAGTCAAAATGACCATGGTAGATTAATGTTTGAACCTAGTTAGGATTATTATGGCAAAAATCAGGTTGAACTCTGCAACCTAAGTTCTTGAGATCAAAGAACTCACTCAGAACAAATGGAGTTTAATTAACTTTAATTAAACAATTGGACCGGTTGTTGCTCCCCATTCCCAATTTGCCGATCAGGAATGTGGCCCTTAAGTGCCTTTGTTCTCACCTTATATATATTTTTGGTTTCCATGGTAATGGAGTGGAATGTTTAGGCCTGGCCACAGTTGTATTCCCTGCACCACATGACAGGGTCAGGCTCTGGCCACAATGATATATACTTTCTGTATTCTGTTCTATATGTCCCTCTTTAGATCTAGCGCCAGGGGAGGGGTGAAAAAACACAGGCAAAGGCAGGACTGCAAAGTTAACTCTTTATAACCCCTCCAGGATGTTTCTCAAGACATATTTTGAGGCTTGCATTAAGACTAGAATTATTCTATCTTAAAATGAAATGCTAAAAGTCACCGTCCCTTACAGGATATCAAGATAAATATGACAGTGCAACTAAAAACACTGATGAGATAAGACTTCCAGAATAGCTTCAGAAAGTAGCAGTACTGATGGGATAAGTGTTCAAAATAAGGAGATTTTTTTTAAGGGAATTAATGTCAATGTATTCTTTACCATAATAATTTTTTTTAAAAATTTAAACATGTATCGTATTTTTCAGTCACACTTTCAAAACTCCAGCACATTCTTCTTCAATTTTCACCTGTCATTGGGGATTTCCTCCTATTTCACTGAAATAAAATGAACTATACTAGCAATTAATTTGCATAAACCAAGACCACCCACAAGCCCACCTTAAGAACCATGCGCCCCCCCCACTCTGTCCTATTGATAAGATGAATGGAGGCGTCTCCTCCGCTTGTAGGTCAGCGAGCCCTTCTTTATCCACAGTGTGGTCCCTCCCCACTCCTGTACGCAGGACAGCACTTTGTCCACTCACCCGTCCTTCCTGTGGCAGCAAGCTTTCTCTGCCTACCACATCAGTTTTAGAGGACCAGAGATATGGCTCAGCAGCATGGGCATTTGCCTGGCAAGCCTGAGGTCATGAGTTTGATCCCCAGTATCAGCTTTAAATGTACTGTTCTGTTTCCCAGCTTTAAAAGAATTTCTCCTTGGTCCACTTTCTCCTTCATCTCCCACACCAGTTCTCTTCTGTTTATAGCAATACATTTTGAGTAACACAAACTATCTCTATTCCCATCTCCTTGGCCTCTAAATGATTATAGATCCCAAGGTCAGCTTTTCAGTACTTCCTTTTTAAGTTTTCACATAGAAGAGACCTCTAAGAAGTTTCCTTCTGTGTCCTAGCTTTAAATGCCATTTTTAAATTGAAGACTCCCAGATTCATTATTCTAGACATTCTGTAATATAAAGGTAGGCATTTGCACATGTGCATGATATCACATATATGATATCATATATGTGATGTTATAGACACATATTCTATTATTGTATATTATGAGATCATAAAACATGTTATACATTCATGTACACGTATATCACAAATGATACTCAGTGTTTACGATTTTACATGTCCCAGACCAAGGCTTATTCATTCTCCTACTCCACATATAGATCCATCGCTCTCGCTGTCCTCCCCCCTAAAGAATTGGAGCGCCCATTTTTTCCAGAGACTCAGGTGTACGATCTCAAGGCTGTTTTTTTCTCCTCACAACATGCATTTTCTCATAGTCTACATTCTAACCACCAGCAAGATGTGTCAGATATTTCAAAAAATATGTAGCGTCTGAGTGTGTTTCACTGTCTATTCCTGGCATTCCAGTCCGTGCCAACAATGTCTCTCGCTTTTGTTGGAAAAGGCAGCTATTTATGTCTGTTTGGGCCTTTATTCCCCTAAGCCAACAATTTATCCCAAAAGTCTTAAAAGCATACTTAGATTACTGTACTCTTTTGCTGAAAACCTTTTTTATTGAGCAAATACAAAAGTCAGTTTTTAAAAGGACCCACAGCCCTCACACGACTTGCGTGCCGTCTGCTTACCTCTATTTCCTCCCTTGTTCCCCTCTCCCTCGCTCATCCAGACCCAGACACACTGAGCTCCGTGCTCATCCTCAAAATTTCCAGGTGCACTGAACTTCAAGTCCTTGGCACTCCATGCTCTCTCCACCTGGCATGTTCTTTTTCCAAATGTCTGCAAACTCCCTCTCTGAAAAGCATGTAAAGTAATTTATGAGTTTAAAAAAATGCAAAGCATACAAAACGAGACAAGGACTGTGTTTTCCATTTATACAGTAGGCCAGGCTATTTATTTCATTTAAGTTATTGTGCACTTTCAAATCTCATTTGCAGCAATTGGCTCATGGGGTGCATCCTACTATTAATGATTGGAAAGCTATTAAGAGATGATATAAACACTGTTTCACAGCACAGTAAATCCCCAGGTTGAAAAGTTTCAGGTTCATTTCAGTAGCTCACTAATGACATCACAGGGCCCAGATTCTTCCTTTGTTTTTACCTCATTATCCTCAGGCTATTGGCTTTGGCCTCAGACTTCTCCCTTCATGATGAGCAGATGGTCATGGGAAGGCCAAACTAAAATAACATTTCTGAAGATTCTCACTGGACAAAAATACGTCACGTGTCCATGGCTCAGGCAACTATTGGAGATGGAAATGGAGTTGATAGGGCTGCCAGTTGGAGAAGAGGATTGTGCTGAGCTCGTGGCCAAATTCATGGCCAAGATGAGAGAGAACTATTGTAATTAGATGAGCAAATAAGTTTTAATAATACATGTTTATTGGGAAACATGGATAAGACTAACTCTTAAAAATCCATAGATTTGTCAGTATCCATTCATTTTGCTCCTATACACAATGCATTTTTCAAATTTTTATTTAATAGCCATTAACAAATATTTGCCATTTGCTAGTCCTCTTTCAGGTACTGGAATACAGCAATGAACCGAATACACTTTGAAGGCTTACAGAAACTTGCTGCATTTTTGATGCACCACTAAAAGCAAAAACCATAGTAAACTGGAAAAATATTCATTAAATTTATGAAAAAGTCATTAATAATCCCTAACTGAAGATTATGGGTGCATTTTTGCACAGAAACTCTGTCATGTTTTACATTTTCTTAACCATATTATAGTAACAGTTATAATATGGTTAAGAAAAAAGTTTTCAAAAACTATAATAGGAGTTGGCAAGTGGACTCTTCCTCAGAGACATACATGCACAGCGATGCTTATTTCAGCAGTAGTTTTTGCCTTGACACCAAAATCTATTTTTTGTACACACTGTTCACTGATAGTTTAATTCCAGGAGCCCAAGGGATACCCAGGTACTTCACGGATTTCTGCTGACCAGCCCACAAAGGACTTGCTGAGTAAGCCAAGGCTTACTAATGTCATAATCATGTCTATAGTTTCAGTTATTCAACAACCATGGCAACATTGTTATTCATAATATTAGTTATCATACAAATAAATATGTATTGAGCACAACATATTCAAGCTATATTTGGAGGCGGGGTGCACAGTGTGAACTAAATTGAAGGAATCTTTACTCTCAAAGAGCATGGATTTTTTTTTTTATTTTGAAGACAAACTATGGGGGTTTGAAATAATACATTTCATGCTATTTATGCTTTCTTCTTCCAGTTCAACATGGTACAATCTACCTTGCAGTGAACTCAGTGGATTGGTTGTTATCCTGTTTAAAGTCTATACACAAGCACTTCCCTAGCAGGCCTAAAGTTAAGCACCATTTATTTTTTGCTGCAGTTTTAATTGTGATTACAAAAACATCCATAGTGTTTCAGTTTTAATAAACCAGGCGTGTAAAGTCAGTTATACTAATCTATTTCTATAAAAGGCAGGATTCAAAGCTACAGACATTCCTTTATAACTCAGACAAAAACTGAGTGCCTACCATGTCCTAGGCACTGTTCTAGGTGCTGAATATAGACAAATGAGTAAAACAGATGAAGACCTGATCTGTTGGCCTCTATTCCAGCAGTATAGACCAGGAGCAAGATGAATGAGTAGAAACACAAAAGCTGTAGGTGTAAAAAAGCCAAGCATTAAAGATTTTTAAAACTAAAAGACATGGAAATAAGAAATATTAGATTGGGAACAAAGAGACGTTACATAGTGTTATTCTATTTCCCGTTTCTGTCCAGGGTGAACAGGTCCCGAGAACTAGGTACCTGCGGATGAATAGAAAAATAAGAAAAAAGAAAAACAAGAGAGGCAAAATTCTGGGATCAGGGGTCTAGCAGCGTCTTTGGACTGAAGCCACAATTTCAGTAACTCTTTACTGAGAAAGAACAAAGGAAGCCACAGTGCAAATAAGAGGATCTGGACCGAATTAGCAAGGACAATACAACTCAATTATCACATAAATAAGACTTGACTAGTTAGCCATCCTGTATCATTCCCTTGGGCATATCTCAGCCAAGCATTTAATGTTGACCCTGGGGCTTTCCACAACGACTCAGATACTGCAATCTTTTCCGTTCCACCAATGCTTTTGCTGGACTTCCTCTGGAACCCAACAATCAATGTTTGGTCAGGCCTGGGGCGATATGTTGAAAGAGTAACTAAAGAACGTCCTTCTCCACAGCAGAGGACAGACTGGAAAGTGTTCACTGAGAAGATGGTACACTTATTTTCATTGAGTATAAAAAGTTTGTTTCAGGTAACTTCTGAGCACATCACACAACTTGGTAACTACTCTTCATTATCTAATCAGAAGAAAACTTGAAGAAAAAAGGGGACACTGTCATGTTTTACTCCTGATACAAAAAATCTATTGTAAATCTTGAGCTGGAGCCCTGCATCTCAGAGAGGGGGAAACAGCAGCAGCAGCCTCAGGTCATCCTCCACCTTTCTTAAACGTGGACAGTCAGAGGACCTCAAGATGTTCGCCTGCAGCTGAGCAGGAAGGAGACACTGTGCCCAAGAACTTGTACCTAGGAGCCAGAACTGGCACAGGATTTTAGGCAAAATGGTTTAAGTGAAAAGGAAAGCTACAAGCCACACATTTCATCACACTAGTGCTATAGGACAATAATAACTTTAGGAGCCCCCAAAAGCCCCTTCTGGAGAAACCATCTTCACCTTAAGCTTCAAAGAACTTCATAAAAACTTTTATTCAGAGAAATATCTCAATGAAAAAAATAACCAAACTACAAAAAGACAGAGAGAGATAGAGCTGGAGAGAGAGAAAGAGAGGGAGGGGGAGGGAGGGAGGGAGGGAGGGAGAGGGAGGGAGCCTACCCTTTGGAAGAATCTACAAAAAAATAATATAAACAGACCCACAAATTCTTTAGACTCTGAAATTGCCAGATACATGTTCTAACAGTATTTGTATGTTTGAAACATAAGAGATAAAGAGCAAGCTAAAAAAAAAAGTCTGTAAGAAGTAGAAAATTATGACTACCAACCTAGAGCTTATCATTTCAAATACTGTTGAATTTAAGAACTGCAAACACATCTTTAACAGTTGAGTATGCACCACAAGGTAAATAAGTAAACTGGAAGATGGTGGAGAAGAATTTATCAGAATGCTTCACAAAAAATAAAAAGAACAGACAACTACAGATTCAGAGATATAAAAGAGGATGTGTGATCTAACATACAATTAAATTGGAACCTCAGAAAGAAAGAAGAGAAGGAAGCATAACTTAAGACCCATCCATAAGATTCAATAATTTAAAAAATCTCAGTTAGGTTAAATAAAACGACATTAATGCATTGATCCATCTAGAGAGACTTCTGAAAACCAAAATGAGGAAAAAAGTGTTTAAAGGGGTCAGAAAAAAGGTAAATTAACTTTGGCAAGAAAACCTCTAGATTGAATACTGATTTCTCAAAAGTAAGCTTGAAGAGTAACCTGTCAGAAGATGGTGAAATTTTACATTAGCCCTGCTGAGGTAACATAAATGCTAAACCAGATTAGGATTTAATCTATCAGGACAGGATTTTTTTAAAAGAATTAGTCATTAATGATATTAGCAAGAAAAGAAACAAGCAAAATATAACTGGTGGATTGACATGTGGTGGTCAATTTATAACACTCAGCTGCGCTGAGGAAGCGTGGTGCTGGGTGTGGGAGGCCCACCTGGGGATTGTTGCCAGCAGCATGAGAGGCAGAACTGGAGAAGAAAAAGGGAGGCTGTCAGGAGCTGGTAGAAACTGTCGGGAGCTGAGAGAAGCTGTAAGGAGCTGCTGGTTCTCTTGGAGGACCTTGTCATGCTGGCTTTCCTGATGAACTCAGCTGTTTCCATTGTCTAAGGAGCTCGGGGCATTGTAGTCACTGACAACGGCTTTGGTTCACTTTGGGAGTCTCTGGTCCTCACTCTGGGGATCACTTCTTAGCTCTGGAGGGGAAGAAGGTGCACAGTTCAGTCGCCTGGAGGAGCCTGGCTTTCCTTATGGGAACCCAGCTTTCCTGATCATTGGAGGAGCTCAGGATCTCACTGTTGCTAAGAATGGCTGTGGTACCTTTCGGGGGAGCTGTGCTTCTTACTTTGCACATCATCTCCTGGCTCCAGGTCAGACCCCTCACCCTGCTAGCACAGATCCTTCATCCTGCTGGCACAGACTTCCTAGCTTCCACCACTGACCTTTGGGCCTTCCCAGTGCAGACCCATGAAACAGGCCTGCATGAGATATTACAGGCTCTGGGCCTCCTGTTGGACTTGTGGAGGCATTGTTATGAGCTCTAGGTACTTCAGCTGAACTCATGGAGAACATTATCTTGGGATCCAGGCCCTCAGCTAGATTCTTTGGTCTCTAATGTGTGGACAGATTTCCTGCACTGTCTTGTATATGTTTCTTTGGGTGACTATTATAAATAATCTTATCAAATATGTGTCCTGTATTATACTGTTTCCCCTTGAAAAAAACAAAAAACAAAAACCCAAACCAACACAAACACAAACCTGGCCACCAACAGGTTTTCAAGGTAGAAATTTGGGCAAATACCTAAATTATCACTTGTCAATGGTTGGCACAACTAGAAACATCTTAAAAACTGTGATTTAGAAAGTTGAAAGTCAAAAGTAACAATAGACCAGGAATGGTGGCACACACCTGTAATCCCAGCACTCAGGAGGCTGAGGCAGCAGGATCCCTGCAAGGCCAGCCTGGGCTACATAGTGAGTCCAAGACCACCCTGAACTACACACTACACAAGGAGACTGTCTCAAAAGAAAAAAGGCTGCAGTTTAAATTATGAAAAGAAAGTCTCCCCAAATAGAGTAAATATATATGCAGAAGAGAACTGGTGTACCAAATAAAGATACTTTGGAACCACAAAAGCTTTATTTCATTGGCAAAATATAGCGATTTTGGGTTGTTTTATTAAGTTTGTTGGTACAGTGTAGACATCCACAATGATCACTTTCATCATAGGGAAGTTGTACCTGTACATGATATACTTGGTCCCTCTTTTCTTCCCTCAATCCTCTCCCTCCCTTCAATCCCTCTCCCCCTCCTTCCTTACAAAGTTATGTTTCCATATCATCCTTTTATTATTTTCTTTTCCCTTCTTTCCTTTGAATACTTTCTTCTATTTCATAATATCTATTATATACTTTGGTCCTTATTTACGCTTTTGATTTCTCGCACCAGAGAAACAATGCAATGTTTACACATGTGTGTCTGATTCATTTTACTTAACTAGGAATGCCTCAAATTTATCTTTCTATATGGCTGAGTAGTATAAAAAAATCCCACGTCTTTTTTATCCATTCCTCTATTGGGCATTTGTGTTGTTTCCAATATTTAGCTATTAAAAAATGTACTGTACTGCTATTAATGTGGGTGTGCATATATCACTGTAGTATGATGCTTTTAATTCCTCCAGGAAGATATCCAGTAGGGGAATTATTCAGTCAAATATGATCTCTAATTCTAGTTTTTTGAGGAATATCTACACTGAATAGTTCCACCAACAGTGAAGGGCTCCTTTTCCACCCAGTCCCACCAGGATTTGCTGTTGATTGATTTCTTGATAATAGCCATTTTTCTGGAGTGTGATGGGATCTCAGCATTGTTTTAATTTGCAACTCTTGAATGAGCAGTGGTGCTGAACAGTTTTCATATATTTATTTGCCATTTGTAGTTCTTCCTCTGAGGAGTGTTTATTCTTTCAGATACCCAATTTTGGACTGGGTCTTTGAATATGGGAGAGAGTCTAAGTTTTGCAATTATTTCATGTTCTAGATATCAGTCCTTCGTGGGAGGGACAGCTGGCAAAAATTTTTCCCACTCTATGAGTTATCTTTTCACGCTGTTGATGATTTTAAAAGCTATGCAAAAGCTTTTCAAAAGGACGCGATTGAAGTTGTTGATTCTTTGCGGTATTTCCCAGGAGCCGGGGATCTTGTCCGTGAATTCTCTGTCTACATCTACGACCTCGAGAGCTCTACCTATTCTCTCTTAAAATGGAGTTTGTGGTTCTGCTTTAAAATTTAGATATTTGATCTACTTCTAGTTTAGTGCATATGTGAGACCTGGGTCTATTTTAATCTTTAGCATATGGAAAACCAGTTTTTCCAGCACCATTTATTGTCAAACATAAAGCGGCTAGGGGTGACTGGAGTTCTTTCTAAATCTTCTAATCTGTTCCATTGACCTTCAGGTCTTTTTTTTGGGCAGTAATGTTGCTTTTATCACAGTGGCTTTATAGTATAATTGTAAGTCAGAGTTGTGATGTATCCTACCCTGCCTTTGTTACCTAGGACTGTTATTGCTCTTCCAGGTCTCTTCTTATTCTAAATGAATTTTAGGGTTATTTGCTACAGTTCTTTGAGGTATTCTAACGGTATTTTGATTTTGGGCTGGCAATTTTGGAAGTATGGACATTTTTGCTATGTTGATTCTTCTTACCCATGAGCAAGACATACCTTCCCATTTTCTGATATCCTCTTCTATCTCCTTCAGATAAAAGAAGAATTTTCTTTTGAATTTTCTATCGAATTTTCAATGTATAGATCTTTTATTTCCTTTGTCATATTGATTCCTAAGCATTTCTTTTCTTTTCAATGCTATTGTGAAGGTTGTTGTTTCCCTAGTTTCTCTCTTAGTGCATTTGTTGCTTCTATACAGGAATGCTATTGATTTTTTGGTGTTGACTTTGTATCCCGCTATGCTACTGAATACAGCTACTAAATCTACAAGTTTTTTGCTGGCATTTTAGGGGTCTTCTATGTAGAATATCATGTCTTCTGCAAATAATGATAATTTAATTTCTTCCCTTCCTATCCTTATTCCTTTTATTTTTTCTTATCTAATTGCTCTGCTTAATATTTCCAGAACTATATTAAATAGGAGTGGTGATAGTGGACATCCTTTTCTTATTCCTTATTCTAGAGTGAAAGTTTTCAGATTTTAGTAAAATGTTGATGTTGGTTTGTCTTAGGTGACTTTTATCAGATTGAGGTAAAGACAATCTACTATAATTTTCAGTAAGAATTTTATCATGAATGGGTATTGGAATTTGTTGAGTGCTTTTTCTGTGTCTATTGAGATGATCATGTGATTTTTTGTACTTAGCTCTGTTGATATGATGTATTACATTTATTGATTTGCATATATTGAACCATCCCTGCAACCCTGGGATGAATCCTACTTGGCCATGGTGAATAAACTTCTTGATGATTTGCTGCATTGTTTGCCAGTATTTTATTAAAGATTTTTGCAACTATGTTCATTAGATAGATTGGGCTGCAGTACTTTGCTATGATTTGTGTCTGAATGTCCCCACAAAACCTCATGCAGTCATGGGGCAGGCTTCTAGAGTTTTTTGATCCATGGTCCAGTGTTGGGATTATGGGTGTGAGTGCTACACCTGCCCTAGGGTGGATAGTTTGCGTACAATGTAAGGGAGGGAAAGAGGCTGCTTGCCACTGATCTTGCCTTTTTCTCTGCTTGCTTTTGTTGTTTTCTGCTGCCATGAACTCTTCCCCTCTGCCATGTGCCACTCTGCCTTGGAGCTAGCTGAGTGTGGACTGAAACCTCCACAAACTCTGAGCTAAATAAACCTTTCCTTCCTTCATTTTGGGCATCAGATATTTTGTCTCAGAAATGAGAGAAAAGTAAGCAGCACATACTCTTTTTTCAGTAGATCTTTCTCCGGTTTTGGAATCAGGGTAATACTTGCTTCCAGGAATTAGTTTGGGAGTATTGCTTCATTTTTAATTTGATTGAAGAATTTCATTAGTAGTGGCAATAGGTCTTCCCTAAATTTCTTGTAGAATTCAGCAGTGAGTCCATTAGTACCTTGGATTTTCTTTGTTGGTGTTTTTAATTATATTTGTAATTTATTGGCTAATATTTGTTTATTTCGAATTTTTATATTTTTTGATTCAGTTTTGGCAATTTATATGTACCTAGGAATCTGTCCATTTCTTCTCTTTTTTCCACCTTATTAGAATGCAGATTCTCAAAGTAGGTATTGATGATTTCCTGGATTTCTACAGGATCTGCTGTGGTTTCACCCTTTTAATTCCTAATTATATGAATTTAAGTCTTATCTGTCCTCTTTTTGATAAGGTTGGCTAAGGGTTTATCAAAGAACCAACTCTTTGATTTTTGTATTG
Organism: Dinomys branickii; assembly: GCA_004027595.1. Lineage (NCBI taxonomy): Eukaryota > Metazoa > Chordata > Mammalia > Rodentia > Dinomyidae > Dinomys > Dinomys branickii. The sequence continues at coordinate 13,796 of PVLD010009518.1, read as the reverse complement.
TTTTCTTAATCTTAATTGCATTAATTTCTGCTCTTATCTTCATAATTTTCTCTCTTATATGAGCTTTGGGTTTGATTTGTTCCTCTGAAAGTTTGAGGTCCAACAATGGGTTGTCTAAGCTTTCTTTGTTTTCCTCAGCTGAGAATTCACTGCTATAAATTTCCCTCTTAGGGCTGCTTTCGCTTCATCCCATGAGTTCCAGTATGTTGTATCAGCCTTGTCATTTAATTGTAGGTACTGTTAATTTCTTTGTAAATTTCATCTGTGATCCATTGGTTGTTCAGGAGGGTATTTCTTAATTTCCAGGTATTTATGTGTTTTTGTGGTCTCTTTTGATATTAATTTCCAATTTCATTGAAATCTGGTCAGATAATATGCAAGGGATAATTTCAATACCTTTGCTTTAATTTACCATGTTCTATGTTTTAGTATGTGGTCTGTTTTGAAGAATGTCAATGTGCTATTGAGAAGAATGTGTATTCTGATGTTGTGGGGTGGAACACTCTGGAAATAGCTACTAGGTCCATTTGTTCAAAGGTTTGGTTTAGTTCTAAGGTTTCTTTGTTGATTTTCTTTTTTTGTCTAGTTGATCTTTCTATTTGTGACAGTGGATATTGAGGTCCTCCATTATAACTGTGTTAGTGCTTATTTGATTTTTCATGTCCATTAATATTTACTTTATGTAGTTGGGTGCCACCAGTATTTGGTGCATATATATTTATGATTGTTTCTCTTTCTCTTGGAGTTTCCCTTTAAGAAGTATGTAGTAACCTTCTTTGTCTCTTTTGATCAGTCTTGGCTTGAACTTTTCATTGTCTGCAAAGAGAATAGCTACCCTGGCTTTTTTCTGGGTTCTTATCACATGGAACACTGTTTTCCAACTTTTCACTTTTAGAAGTAAGTACAAGAAAAATAAAATAACCTTTTGTCAAAATGTGGGATTTTAACCACTTTTCCATAAACTGATAAATGAAGTAAAGAAAACTTTAGTAAAGCTGCAAAAGCAAAATATTGAAGGGCATGATCCATAATATTAACCTAGTCAACACTGTAAGAGACATTCTCTAGAACCATGAAAACTATGTTCAGGGCACATTCCTTTCAGATGTACATGAAGATACCCTTCTAGTCCAGCCTTGACTTTCGGAAGCTCAAGGAAGAATTTCACCCCTGGAGGTAGAGGGCTCACTTTCCTGCAGTTGGGTCCATATGTCAGATGTTTCAGCCTGCTCTAGGTGGAGGTAAGATGGCATCTCCTGGTGAGGCATCTCCATTCTAATGGGGCCCATTCTCTGGGTTCTAACAGCAGCAGCTGCTCACAGTTGCTCTGCCCTGTTATGGCAGCTCTGCACATGGGATGAACAAGGTCCACCCACTTGCTTCTCCCACTTCTATTCCACCCAAACCTAGTTTATCCTGGATTCTTGTTGGCTCCCATACCTGAGCAACGTGCAAGAGAAGAACTAGTGAGATAAGTAACAGCTTCTCCTGTGACAACTGGCTTGCTCCCACTCACTCTTACCCATCTGGATCCCTTTTCCCCTAGAAATACAATGTTGAAGTAGAATAAAGTGATGAGGAAGAAAACTTTTTCAATTATCCTATAAAGTATGCACAAGGTAACCACACTTACTCCTACACTACATGATTTTCCAGACCAGGGTGTGCTCTGCAGTCTCTCCTGGATCAGGCAGTTGATGTTTCTGTATAGAGGCCAACTGCATTTGTAACCCAAAGCTATTACAGCCCAGTTTAAGAATCACAGCTTCTGCTCTTTGACGTTCAACAGCATCTTTCCATGGACTTAGCCTTCCTTCTTTGATTTTCTGTTGAAGGGTACACTAAGTCTATTTCCCATCTCGGCTGCACTCAAGGCAAGTAGAAACTACCAGAAATATCAAAAAGCCATATGACAACCTTGCAAAGACCTCAACACTGACACAGCAGATGGTCTGTTACCACCTAGTTGCACTCACACATTTTTAGTACTTCAGATAGCTCAGCTACAGCATAAATACAAGGTCTGCAGGGATTCCTGAACCAATCTAGTGTGCATACCACAGCAGAAGTTCTCCTGACTTGCAGCAGAGGGAGAGGGTGGGTGAGTCCCTGGGGTCTGTGAGAAAAGAACACCTTGGAATAAGTGTCAGTGACAGGAATGGTGTTGCTCAAAGGATACTTGTTTTATCCGGAGAGATTCCCCATAGTTACCATCCCACCCCAGAGATACTCAATCAGAATTTCAGCTCGGTGTGGTGGTGCACACCTATAATCCCAGCACTCTAGAAGACTGAAGCAGGAGGATTACAAGTTTGAGCCCTGTCTGGGTTACTTAGGAATTTTGCAAGACTCTGTCTCAAAAATAAAAAGAAATAAATAAAAAGGACTGGGATGTAGCCCTGAGTTCAATCCCCACTGCTATACATACAAGCAAGTCAGAAGCTCCAGGAAAATGTTTAAAATGGCCCAGGTGATTGATCTCAACTGAAAAACTTAGCAAATATCACTTTAAGAAAAAGTAGGAAACAAAGTATCTTCCAAAATCTTCCAATATTTAAATTAAGAATAAATGTTTTGCAGAGATTTGAAGACAGTGACTCATGAGAAGACAAAGACTTATTTAATGCATTCATCCAGACAATCTCTGGCCAGGAAAGAAACCAACCCAGAAGTTCTTTCCTCAGTAGAAATGGATCACAGTTATTACTTCCATAAAGATCCGAGACAGGGCTAAATTGTTTGGGGGGCAACATAGCTTAGAAAAAGCTCTTCTCATTATCGTTTTCTTTCCCCAGAGGCACTTGATGATACAAACATGCTACGCACTGTGCTGAAGACCCCACAGAATCATTAAAGTGTATGTCTTCTGGATGTGAGGGTGATCTGGCTGTGACACCAGTCACTGCATTGGTCACTAGAGTTGACTTGGCTGATTTGGCTGGCTAGGCACACTAATAGAAGAAACAGAATGACAACTGTCTCTCACATAAAGTTAAGTATATGCCCTTCATAACTCAGGTGTCCCCTTCCTAACTCAAAGCTTAGGTATGTCCCTGCAAAACCCATGCACTGGGTCATCCAAGAAGTGGACCACTCCTGATAGAGGGGGACCATTTCCTCAGTCAAGGGTATATGAGTAGCTGCTGTGCTCCCCTGCTAGGACCTCCAAACAAGCTCTCAAAATGCATCTCTGCTATGTAAATTGAACTCTACCCATGAGAATACACATAGTGAGTGCACAAGCAGGAGATGCCTGTTGGTTAGCTTCTTTAAATTTTTAAGTGGGGCTTTTTCCCTTTACTTTCCCTGCCTCAAGTGTGTCTAACAGAAAATTCATCATAGCAATATTTAGCAGCAAGTGGGCCTTGAAATCACACAACATAAACAAATGTGCACTGATTTAAAACAATCTTCTAACAAGGGGCTCAGAAACAATGGAGAGAGTTGGGTAGTTACCTAACTAAGCATAATGTACCCATAAATGAAACTGAACAGAACCCTTTTCCAGGAGAATCCTTCCCAAGTAGAATCTGTCACAAGGAAGCTCTCTTCTCCATGGATTTTTAAAACTTTTTCTCTTAGTGGAGTTATTGTTTTCTCAGTAACTCACTGTGCTGCCAAAGGTGATACTATTTTTTGGTGGAAATGGATAGTAGGAGCAGATGAGCTGTGAGAACCAAATGTCCTCCTTTCATCAGGTGCTTACTGCTTCACATTTCATAGGTCCATCTCCTCCAAAGCACTTGCCAGATGATCAGCAAAATTTCCTCCAGGACACAGGTTACTGTCTTAGTTGTACATTGACCTGGCCTCACCATCTATACTGCAAAGTTCCTTTTGTCAGCTATTTTCTCTGTCTGTGCTCCTTCCCTACTCTCATTTAGAACAAATTTAACTCTAAATTCCACATTCAAGTCCCATCCAGGCTGGGGGGGGGGGTGCCCGTGTACAGGAGTTAAAGATGTCCCCAGCTGTTCTCTGCCATGACAATGCTTTCCTGGGGCCAGACCTTACTACCTTCCATGATATACTAAAAATCTCACTGTATTCAAATGTTGGTAATTAATCTTAATCTGGCAAAAATATGTTGCCAGTGGAACTAAACCCACCTGTGGCTTACACTGAAATCACGGGGTGGCTTTCCAGAAAAGATGCTTGCCACCCTTCCTTCCTTATACTATAAGAAAGTAGGAGGAATGGTGAACAGGTACAAGGAGCAATATGATATTTTGAACATAAGTATCTGCCTTTTTGAAAGCTTATTTTTCTACTCTTCTACCTCCAGATACAGCAACTATCTAGATTCCAGAATGGGTGTACTGAGCTTTTCCAAACATCCCTTAGATGTTCCAAAAATCCAACGGGTTTTTTCTTGAAGATGACAGATTCTCTAAGATTGCCTTTATCATCTGCGAAATTGTTTCACTACTAAGCATAAACTGTAGATACCTAAGGAGAGGTAGAACTGGCAGAGAAGGCTCTCAGATACCTGTTTGATGAAGAATAGTGCTGAGATTAGTAAAATCACTGTTTTTATCACATCAATCAAAGCATTTTTAAGCATCCTAATGTAATTTTCTAACTGATAATTCAAACTTGATAACCTCCAAAAATAATATTGGGCTATATAAGAGAGAAGCTGAGGGGGCTGGGGATATAGCTCAGTGGAATAAGTGCTTGTCTAGCAAGCACAGGGTCCTGAGTTTGATCCCCAGTACCGCCAAAAAAAAAAAAAAGAGAGAAGCTGAATAAACTATTACTTAGATCAAGTGAGAAAAGTGAAATAAATTGGTAAAGAATTTCTTCCCAAACAAATTTTACACATTTACCTTTGTTAAATTTACTTTTCATTTTGTGGTGATGAACGATCTCATCGCTTGCTCGAAATTTAGCTTTTCACACAGTTGGTCTTTGCGAAGTCTTTAGGAATTTGAGGAAAAGCAATCACACAGGGTTCTGTCTTAGGAAGACCCAATTATTCTAAAATTTTCCTTGAAATAAAAAAGGCTAATGTGGATCTGAAAGGTTAATAGATTCTGAGTAGGTTTTCAAAAGGCAATAACTTAATTAAATATGCCAGAAAGTGCATTTTAAAAATGTAGGCCACATAATCTTACTTTCATCCCCAGAGACATAACATTTTGTGACAGACAGTTGTCATTCTGTGTCTTCTATTAGTGGGCCTGCATGTATGATGCTTAGCGGTGGAGAGTTCCTTGATTTTAACATCTAGCTACAAGGCAAGATGCCAGCTCCTAAGCAAACCCCTCAGAGAGTGCGACCTAGGGGGAAGATGTCCCTTGGCCCTGAGCAAGATGGGAATGATCCCAAGATTCCTCTCCTACCGCTCTGCTGGGAGACTAGGGAGCCCCCATGCAGCCTTCTATCTGGCCGCTACATACAGGGTGTGGGGTTACCTTCCATTTGTGAATGGGCTTTCAATCTCACCCAAATTTCATCTATTTTAAAGGAAGATGCCAACAAGTTTAGAAGACCGCGAAAATGTGACTAGTGCATTCACTGTTCAGCAGTTTCGTAGTGAAAGGTGAAGCCAGTGCAGTCTGCATGCCCGGACACTGCCTCCAATAAGGCTACACGGTGCGCGCGGAGGCCTTGCGGGCACCCCGCGCGTGTCCTGCTCCTGTGCACACGGGCGTGCTGCGTGCGCGCGGAGACCCCAGAGGCCCGCCACAGGAGCGGCCAGCTGTTGCTGCGAGGCCGCCGTGGCAGCTGGCGAGAAGGGACCTGCAAGGACCGACCTCGCGGGGCTCGCCGCCACTGCAGCGCAGCCTCCCCTGCCCCTCCCTCCAGCCTGGGCATCAGCGCAGTCCCACAGCAAAGCCAATTACAAACAAATTAATCACATTAAAAATAATTTAAAGGCCCGAACCCCTTACAGTATCGACCTCCCTCCTCCCTGCCCCCAAGCCGGCGGCGGCGCTGCCGGGGACGAGTTAGGCGCGGAGCCCGCGCTCGCCGCGCAGCGACGGAGCCGCCGTAGGTGAGGGGCCGCGCCCCGCACCGACCCCGCCCGCCGTCCCCCCGCAGCCGCGGGCACCATGACCGCTCTGCGCGCCGGGGTTACAGGTTGGTCACCGCGCTGGCGCCCGAGCGTGCGGCTGGGGAGGCCGGGAGGCTCGCGCGGCGCCCTCGCGGGGCTGGGCCCAGGCGGCCGGGACCGCGGCGGCCGCCGGGAGTGGGGCGAGGGCCGGGGCAGGCGCCCCACCTCGCCGTGAGACGCGCAGCTCCTCGGGGTCGCGGCCCGGGAAGGGCACCGGAGCGCGCGGGGTCCTCCTCCGGCTGCCCTGCGGGCGGGAGCTTGCGGCGGCGCCTGCAGCGAGCTGCTCCCGCCGGGCCTGCGAAGCCAGGGGAGCTGCCCCCCGGGCCCTGCCCCGCCTGCGCATCTAGCAGGTGTCGGGGGTGGGGGAAGCAGGCGGCTGGGGACGGGGCTGAGACGCGTCACCACAGCGCGGGCACCGGCCTGGTCTGCCCCAGCCTCGTGGCCTGGGTCAGCCTTTGGGCCACGGAGCAGGGGTGGGGGGCAGTCCCGCTCCAGCAGGTTTTAAGGAGGGCTCTGAGGCCTTGCCCGACGCCCACGCATCTGCAGATTTGTTGACTAAATAGCCTTCTGTTTATTAATTGGCCTGGTTGAATGGCTATCTTCAGGGCGGCCACAGAGCCAGCAAAACTGTGTCCTGCCAAAGCAGCACCATTTTGTCACTGAACCTTTATGCCCTATTATACCTAGCAAGGCTGGAATCCCTAGTGCCACCCAGAATCCTGACCAAGGGGTGACCTTAAGGACTCAAACGTTCCTCTTCCAGGATGTTGTGATAACTCTGAACTCAGCTCCTAGATTCTTGAAATATTGTAAGAACAAATTTTCAGATTGGGGTACAGTTTTGTAGGCCACAGTATGGAGGATGTGTGGCTGCGCACACACTGTCGGGCCTCAAAAGCTTTCGGTCTGTCGCATGCTTGTGCGGTCATCTGCTAGGCCCAGATTTCCTTGGCAAAGGAAACTAAAGGACAGTGACTTCTGTGTCTGTGCTTCGTGAGGAAGAGCTCTCAGACAGGGTTAAAATTAACAGGTGGCTGTTTTTTTAAAAAAAATTAGGACTCATTTTCATGGCCGCAGCTGTGACTTCTTATATGGGAGGGAGAAGGTGGGCTGTGCATGTATCTACGAGGCAGGTGCCCAGCAAGCGCCGCGTTTTACCTCTAAAGAAAAAGAATCGTGGCTCTCCGATCTCCATAACCACTAATGTTCAGTATTGGAGACGTCTTTCTTCTGTAGTGTATTTTTGCCCAACCATTACTAAAACCATACAGAGGGAAGGAAAAATCAGGCTTTGGAGAAAAACCAAAGAGTGAACGGGGCTTTTCAATTCTCTTACATGTTCACAAATGCCTTGATGGTTTTGTGGAGAATAAGGGCTGTCACTGAAAAGGACTGTGAGGGAAACTCTGTAAAAGTCTATAAAAAAGCATTCTTGTTACATGGTAGTAATAGAGTTATAACTTCGGGCGTGACTTGAAGGGTGTTCTAAAGAGGAAAAATGCACTGTTAAAATAAAAAAAAAATAGCATTTCCTGCAGTTCAGTGTGTTGGAGGCTTAGCTGGCCTTTTCTCCTTTGGACATGGCTCTTCTCTGAAATGTGCCCTCTAATCCCTTTTCTCTTTCCTCACTAATTGTGAGTGTGCACCTGTATCTGTGGGTGCACGTGTGTGCCTCTGCACACAGCTGCATATGTGCTTTCGCCCTGACACTGAGATAAGGTCAGAAATTTTATGGCTCTATCAGATTATCCTTGGGGAAAAGAGTCACATGTGGATTTTAAGTCACATGTGAAGAAAAACGCACATGGACACCATGATATCATAGTGAAAGCCAGGTGCTGCCCCAGAAGCGGGGTGTTTAGTGCGGTAAAGCGATGGGCCCAGGCTCTGAGACCGGCAGGAAAGACAAATAAGTAAGCAGGTTTGAACACAGTGGGATACCGCACCTTCTAGTGTGAGTTTGGAAACTATGATTTCATAGTTGAAGAAATTATGAACTTTACTCCCCCCATAGTAGCAACATTTTTGAGCTTAGCTATCTGTCACTTTATGCTTTATTAAAAACAACTTTATAAACAATAGGATATTTGGCTCAAGCTGTATAGTTCTTACCCATCTCAAGAACCTGCCCAAGAAGCTTTTAAACTCTTTATGTGTAACACTTCACTTCATTGGTTAGTTTTGAATTTTAAAATAAGAAGGTTAGAGATGACAGAAAGCTGGATAAAAGAAGGTAAACACTCCTAAATCTAACAACCTTACACAAGTTATTGTGGCACCTGTCTGCTTCCTGTAGTCTTTTAAAGAGCACAGCTTTAGTTGTAGTCATGATGTTGTGTAATTTTTATACTGGTTTTTCCCTTTAATGTTTATCATAAGCATTTAAAATATTTTATACAGTTTTTTCTTAAAGCTTGTAAAAGGCTATGTAACACTTATGTTTAAAGAGAATAAATCTTCACTTCTGTAACTCATGTTTAAAGACATTCACCATGCCCAGTGAATATAATCTCACTTATATAAGCATATCTCTGTCATCGGAAATTTGTAGTTTCTAATTTTTATCATTAGAAACCATTCCTGATAGAATGTTGTACTGCAGTGATTTATTTCTATTTTGTTTTTATTCTGTAAATTTCTTACCAATATTTCTGAGAACCAGAAGTACCTAATTTGTATGAATATATACATATAAAGTTTTTTTTTGTGTATATATATATATACACACTATATATATACACACTACACACAGACACACACACACACACACACACATACTCATGTATACCTTCAGATTGGCTTCTTAAACACTTCACATTATAGTTTTGAATAAGACACTTAATATGCTTTCAAAGAAACTCTGCCATTTAAAAAAAAAATTTACAAATCACCTTCCCTCTTTTATGAAAATAAAAAGGTAAAAAAAAAACTTGGATTTATAACCTTTGTGCTATATAGAAATTAGATCTTTAACAAATTCATGTGAAAATCAGATGATAAAATGTACTGTTATAGTAATGCCAAAATAAAGGTGCTAAAAGAAAAAAATTGAAAGCTGGAAAAAAAATAAGTACATGCAAGATCCTTTAGACAAAATGGCCGTTAGGGTCAGTTTAGTTTTGCTTTTGGTTTCCAACTCAGATGCCAAATAAATGATCAAAATACATATATAGGGAAAATCTGTACCCACAAGAACAGGAAGCAGAGGACCCTTTGTCCCCAGGGTGCAGAATCCAAGGTATTTCTGTTCAGTTCAGTGGAGATGGAGCTGGACTGATGGGCAAAACTAAGTTTCTGTTGGCGATTTCCTTCCTAAGAGAGTTAAAAAAAAAAAAAAAACTAAGGAAGATGGATCGTGGGAGAACTCCTTACTGTAAAGCAGTTGGGAGCAGGATGTTGGTAAGAGCGATGCTCAATTTCCAAAGCAATTTCTTTGTGAGATCCAAAGGCAAGTGCAGCTAGATCAAAGGAAATATGCTCAGAGGACAGGGATTGACCCCAAGGTCCAGAGATGGAGGCTGGAACAGCACTCCAGTGAGGGAATCAAGGAAAATTAGAAGCACAAAAGGCCAGAACCCTACACCAGAGGAGACATGTATGGGGAGATGAAGATTATGCAAAGGGAGAGGATGAAAGGCAGACTTTGTTTTCGGAGAAGATGCTGTGTGCGGATGACAGCCAGCAGGAACACGCAACACGTACTCTTCCTGACAAAGAAAGCAGAGATCTGGAGCACAGCCAAGTTTTAGGGTAAAATAAGATCATGTTTCCTTGTAGATAAAAAAATACAGATCAAAATAGGTTATCGGGTGCCGAGAAAAATAAATAAAATGTAGGCAACATGGAGATATAGCCTGATGAACACATGAATTTGAAGATAATAGGAAGGAAAACAATTAATCACCATTCAGATCAAGTCTTTTAAAATTACTGGTCCACAAAGGAACAATTTAGATTGACTTTTTACATTCCTTCCAAATTTGTCAGTGAATAGTTATTGTATACCCTGAAAACATGTGGTCCTAAAAATATCACAGTTCTCCTACAGAAATAATGAGGGTCAAAAATGCAAAACAGATAAAATATACACCTACTAGGCAAGTGCTACCAAGAGAAAAGAAAAGGTGAGACTGAGATGCGTGGCAATCAGGAAAATAGATCAAAAATAATTAAGAAAAAGGGCCTTATAATAATAAAAGTTACTATCTTTAATAAAATTACAGTTACAAGATTCTTGTAAGTACTAATTATAGCATCATAGTACTGTGTATAGAGGAAAGTATTCTTGTGATAATTGGGGGCTGGGGTGGGGGAGACACAGCCCATGGATCTAGTGTCCTCAAGAAGGATTCTGTATTCCAAAAGGACATTTAGAGTAACCATTTCAAATAAAGAAGTAAAGAAAACAATAAAATATAACCAGAGAGGAAAGACTAAAAGAGTAAAGTTTAAAAACTAAAGTCACGAGAAGGTAGAACAGCTCTCGACTTCATAGATTAAAGCTACAAGCTGCAGTGTTCTAACTTGTCAAGAATATTAAGCCATGGGTCCTATAGAAAGAATTAGACCATGAAGAATAAGAATGATGAAAGATGAAAAGGAGGTTAAGTGAAGGAACGTGTTAGAGACACGGGAAATCAGACTATAGTGATGCAAATGAGGTGGGGAGGGTGGAGATGGATCAGTGGGAAGCAGTGCTAACAGGTCTTGGTTCTGAAGAAAGAATGGGTCCTAGATGAAGAACCAGTTCAGGTCTCCAGCCTGAGTGATTGCGGGTAGCCTTGCTATGTAAGAGAAAACAATGCATTATCTTTCAACTAATAGTATCTGTGTGTAAAACACTTTGTTTTTTTCTGATTGTTCTTTATATTATTATGAAATGCACATATCAATTTCACATATCATGTTTGATGCAGACGAGGGAATTTTTTAAAGAACTACTTAATATTTTCAAAAAGAACAAGTTACAGAACACTATATCAGATAAAATACGTATTTGTATTAGACAAGATGTATCATTAATACACTAAAATTCAATTGAATAGTAGTTATAAAGCTTGCTTAAAGATGAAAAACAATAAAAATAGATAATGTAAAACTGGGAATCTTTCAAGTGTAGAAACTTGTTTAATTATTTGTTTCAAGGACCAAAACACAGAGATTAAAATTTATGCTGTAAATAAGAGATTAAATTCCTAAAAATAGAACTTGATGTGCTTAGGGAGCCCTTTCCCTGAATTATCCCTTTATTTCTCTCAGCTTATAATATGTCACTATTTTATGGAGGAAAATAATTTTAACACTGGAAATCCTCAAAAATAATTTTCTATTTTTATACAGTAAAAAAATCAGTACAACTTTAAAATGTGCTAGTTGAGGTAGGAAGTTTTGTTTTAATTTCTTCATTGAAAGACATCAAATAAGTATTTTAAAGACATATTCTAGATTAGAAAATTAAACCAGAAATCATCATCAAGAAAACTTTTATTCATGTTTTATAAAACAAAATAATTCACATATATATATATATACATGATAGATATATATATATATATATATATATATATAAAATACATTGTACTTACTTAATTTTTGAGAACATATAAAGCTCTCCAACGGAAACTTAAGAATAGAATATACCAGATATATATTGTTGATGGTAATTATGTATATATAATTACAATCAAAATTTTTGCTCAGATTTTTATTTTATCTATTCTTTATAACTATATTCATATTTTTCCCAAACAATAAGCCCTGATTGTGAACTGAAAACTCTTTAAGTACTAAAAGCTCTCCTGATTATCTAAACTAATGATGACCCAGATATCTACAAACCATGTGGGAAAAGGTTTTGAAAAATATGATTTTTTTCATACTCCACCGTTGGAGACTCTGATCTCATATGTGTGAGGTGAAGGAAGCATAGCATACATGTCTCAGTCTGCATGGCTGCTGTAACAAATACCACAGACCAAACAGCTTAAACAACAGACATTGGTTTCTTATAGTTCTAGACATTGGGAAACCAAAGGTTTTCCACTTCCTCATGGGTGCTCCCACCCTATTTTGAGATGGATGCCATCTTGCTGTGTTCTTGCATCACCAAGGGAGGTCTCTTCTTCTAAGGGAACTAATTTTGCTGAAAACGGCTCCACCCTTATGAACTAACTACCAAAGTCCCTAAATCCAAATGCCCTAAAATCAGACATAAGGCTCTTAAATATGATTTATGGGCCACCATAATTGGAAAATGTTTATAAACCTCCCTAGATGAATCAGAGATTAGGTAATATTTAAAAATTATCATTTTAAACCACTGTCAGTCACTGTCCAATTTTTTAAAATTCATTTTACAAAATGAATCAATTACAAAATGTTAGGGATCTCATTTTGATTTTCCTTAATGCTGAATTTAAATGGAGTAGCAATTGATGGGCATTTGGGTTGTTTCCAAGATTTAGGTGTAACAAACTGTACTGCCATAAACATGGGTGCACATATATTGCTGTGGTATGATGTTTTCAGCTCTTCTGAAAAAGTACCCAGAAAGGGAATAGCTGGGTTGAATGGGACCTCCAATCCTGGTGATTTGAGGAATCTCAATGCTGATTTTCACAGTGGTTGTACCAGTCTACACTCCTATCAACAGTTGAGAAGCATTTCTTTTTCCCCACAGCCTCACCAGTATTTGTTATTGGTTGATTCTTCATGACACCCATTCTTTCTGGGGTGAGAGGGAATCTCCATGTTGTTTTAATTTGCATTTCTTAAATGATCAGTGATGCCCAGCAACTGAGGAATGGATAGAAAAGCCATGGTATTTTTTTACAAGGGTGCATTACTCAGCTATAAAGAAAAATAAACCCGAGGCTTTTATAGGTAAATGGATGCAACTAGAGACCACACTCGTAAGTGAAGTAAAGCAGACCCACAGGTGTAAACATCATACCATCTCCCTTGTGTAAGAACCTCAAACAGTAAATAGAATCCGAAAGGTGCAATAGATATTATGAAAGGGAAAGAAGCTGCTAGGAAAGGAGAAAAGAAAGAAGGGGGGAATATATATATATATATGCCAGGCATGGTGGTGCAGTTGAGGTCAGCCTGGGCTACAAAGTGAGCTCAACACCAGGCTGAAATGCATCATGAGACGCTATCCCAAAAAGACCAAAATAAAAAAAGCCCTGTTTTCCTTGGGCCAGGGTTATAGCTCCGTGGCACAAGCACCTGCCTGGCAATTGCAAGGTCCTGAGTTTGATTCCTGGCACCCCCCTCCAAAAAAAGAAAAAGTGAGAAATACACACACACACACACACACACACACACACACACACGAGATAGTTAAGATAATTGTACTATTAATTTCTGTTGGTTTATTGAAAGGAACAGTTAATACCTATTTTTTGACCAATTTTACATGCTCGTATCTGGTAATCTGAACAACTACTTTGAAGATAACAATATACAACATTGTTGATTTCCTATCATTTTGTTTTGAGATTCTCTATTGTTTTTATTTTTTTTCTTATTTTTTATTCTCTGTAAAATAAAAAATAAATAGAGTAGCAAGTCATGGATGCCAGTATTTTAAACAGTCCACCTTCCTAGTCTATCCTTCAAAGATTCATACTATAGGGCTGGGGATATAGCTCAGTGGAATAAGCGCTTGCTTAGCAAGCGCAGGGTCCTGAGTTCGATCCCCAGTACCGCAAAAAAAAAAAAAAAAAAAAAA
>PVLD010009517.1:57017-76778 GCA_004027595.1 Dinomys branickii | reverse complement strand
CCCTCAGCAACAAAAAAAAAAAAAAAAAAAAAAAAAAAAAAAAAAGAAAACACAAGAACCAAAAATCCAAGGACAAGAAAGAAAACAGGCATACATCAACAACAGCAACAACATCCACAACAACAACAACAGAAGAAAAAACACCGCTTGTTGCTGCCCCACACACTGCTATCCTCGAAGTGTGCGTTCAGGCCAACACACACAGACATACACTATTAATCTAATTTCCTGTCTTCGATTATTGCTCAGCACCAAGTGATACAATACAATAGTAGAACCATGCTAGCCCTCCTGCACACATGCACATTCATGAATATTCCTCTATACATACATACATACACTCCTGTCCCTTTCTTTTCTCCTCTCCCCCGTCCCATCCGCTCTCCGTTCCCGAACAGACTTCCTTCATGACTTTTAGTTTATATTCCCACCCTCGGGTTCCCACACCAGTGATATAATACGTTGCCTGCACATGTATCGCCGATCTACTTCACCTATGAGTATGGACTCCAGCCCTGTCCACCTGCCCACAAAGTCCCCAAAACTGTCCCTCTTTATAGCTGAATAATACTCCACCGTACAAAAATGCCACAATTTTTCAATCCAGTCTTCTGTGGATGGGCACCTGGGCCGCCTCCACATTTTAGCCACCACAAATTGTGCTGCTATAAACATGGGTGCACATATACCAGAGCGACACGATGTTTCCAGATCTTCTGGGAAAATACCCAGAAGAGGAACAGCTGGCCTAAATGGAACCTCTAGACCTAACCCGCGGAGAAATCTCCAAACGGCTCTCCACAGTGGCCGCACCAGTCTGCACTCCCACCAGCAGTGCAATAGAGTACCTACCTCTCCACAGCCTCGCCAGCATCCGCCACTGGATGACCCTTTCACACTGGCCAGTCTTACTGGGGTGAGACGAAATCTCGATGTTGTTTTTATTTGCATTTCTCGAATGACCAAGGATGTGGAACATCCTCCCATGCATTCGCCCGCCATCTGTATTTCTCTGTCCGAGAATTGTGCATTCATCCCAGATGCCCACCTCCGGACCGGGTCTCCGAACCTGGACAGACACATGTCCTTCAATTCTTTGTATGTTCTAGATAGAAGACCCCCGTCTGAGGGACAGCCAGCCAGGATCTCCTCCCAATCCGTGGGCTCTCTTCAGCTGCCGAATCTTTACCAGCAATAAAAATAGGAAGAGATCATCAACTCTATGAGGAATAAACATGCTTAGAAAAAAGTGGCAGCTGGTGGAGACGGCTGGGAAATGTTTCAAAGTGTTTTCCACGCACGAGCCCAGGAAAGGGCAGCTGCCAGGTCGTCTTGGCTCCTGCTCTTGATTTACACAAGTCTGCGTTGCCCCAGTTGTGACCATGCAGCCTGGCTCCAGGCTTCATAAATTCAGGCCCAAAAAGTAGTTTATTTTTGTTATGACTCCAACCAAAATGTTGCGGGGAAGCCAATCCCCACCATCCCATTTAAAAGGTATAACACATATTTTTACCAGCCTGTGGAGCTCTGCGCTTGGAGGTAACAATATGTGCTTTGTTCCCACACAAGGTGACCATGAAGTGTGCTGGAATCTTTGCCAGAGGTGGGCTGCTCTCTCTCAAGAGGGCTCGCAGCCCAAGGAACACTTCAGCATGCTTAACAGCCTGCTTGGGCCTCGCCTTATATGGAAGATTCCCTTCTGCACAAGGGAATGACAACCACTTAGTGTGTCAGCCACCTGAGAGCAGATAACAGCAAAAAATCCCCTCTGCCCTTATTCCCAGGAAGTCCTATCTGCCTTGAACTCTTGTTCTTTGGGTCCTCTCTCTGATAATGAATTTGGGAATGCCAATTGGTTTAGAGGGAACTTGGTGTCGTGTAGAGAAGCTAGCCAGAAAATTCCATGTTAGGAAGCACAGAGGACTGTGTCTGCCACAGCCTGGTAGGTTAGTTAATAAGCTCAAGACACAAGAGGCCCCCAAATAAAAGGAAGAACCAGACCAAACAATGGACTACAAAGTAGATGCTTGATTATGTGCATTCATATTTAATCATTTAGTTTAATTAATTTTTAGGTTATAGTTAACAGAAATAACTACATATTCATTACTCATTATTGGTTAATAGTTCCTAGAACCATAAAGAAGTGTCCTCATACTCACAAAGTTGAATATGCGGGCCCAGTAGAAAGAGCAACATTCCCATGAGGTCAAAGGGAGAATAAATGAATTTTATTGGTACATTGATATATATGATGATCACATTCCTCACGGGGAATTTGTACTCATACATAACATATCTTGATTCTTATTTTTTTCCCTCCAATCCTCCCCTCCCCTTCCAGGCACTATTTCAGTGCTTTAGATCTAGTATCTCATTTCATCATCAGAGCAACCTCATGAGGTAGTACTACTTTTATGCCCATTTTGTAGGTGAGCAAACCAAGATACAGAGTTAAGGAACTTGCCCAAAGTCACACAGGTAGTTTATGGCAGCCTAGGGTTCAAACGCAGGCAGTCTGTCTCTATGAGGATTTTAACAGGCACTGATGGGAGGGAGCCATGGGTGTGGTACAGAGCAAGTACAGGAGAATAGGGACAAATCCAGTTGGACTGAAGCATATATAAGAAGGTGGTGGGAAATCACAGCAGAAACATAAGCTACCACCATTTTGTAGAGAGTTTTGGATGCTCCCTATCTGACATAATGTAATTATTGCTACTACTAATGAAAGCCAGCATCTTATAGTCTTCTATTGTTTATAGTATCAACAATAGTCTAGCTTTGTATTTGCAGGTGCCTAGAGAGGCCACCGGCTGACAGATTCACAAGTTGTGAACCTGTGCCCTTGTATTACAATTACCATTGATATCAAACCTGCCCCACACCATATACACCCCATTTTCATTTAAAAATCTCTGGTATTATAATTCTTAAATGGCTGCTTTACCACAGAGCTGTTTTAAAGCATCTCATATTCCATTTCTAGTAATGGCTAAATATTCCTGGATGACAGTGTTTTTGGGGTTCATGCAAAATCATAAGAAGAGACAAAGAATCCAATGATTTTTTTCTTGCCAATCATTTGCACATAGAGAGCCAGCATTTCTAAGAAGAAAGGATCATCAAAAACAATTTCACTAGACATTGCTTATGGGAGCAGGGGTCAGCATATACTGAATCATACATAATGTTCTTTTCACTTCCAAAACACTGTGACTCTATTTTTATCGGCCACTAGCTGCAGTTACTCTTTTGACCAGTTTCACCAAAATACCACTTGAAAGGATCTTCATGCTTTTAGGTACTGGGGGCCATCTTCTTATTTACATGTTTAATCAATTCTAGGGCACTTAGTTGCTAAATCATTGGAATGAAGTTGGATTGCGGGCTTTTCCTTTCTTTCACTTTAATGGAGTTACCAAGCAGGTGAAGGAAGGAAAGAGGATCTGAATTTTTCTACTTGGCCTTGGGGAATTGGACTGCCCTTCTGCAAGGGCCTCATCAATGGCCCTTCTCATTCCTTTTTCTACCTTGGATCAAATACGTTTTGGAAATAAGATTATGATGTTACGTAAGTTAACTGGCCCATAGCACCATTCTGTTCTGTGTCATTTCTATCATTACTTTGTTGCACATTTGTGCTCTGGATTTTGGGATTGCCCTTGACATTAGTGTGTGGTGTTGCATGATTGGTGAAGGCTCCTATAACAAAGTGTTATAGGTCTTGTGACTTAAACAATGAAAATTTGTCTTCTGACAATTCTGGAGCCTGGGAAGCCAAGATCAAGGTGTTGGTAGGATTGGTTGCTTCTATGGCCTATATCCTTGGTCACTTCCTCCCTCCCTGCATCTTTACATGGTTCTGTTGTCCATTCCCACCTGTGTCCTGATCTCTTCTTAAAGACACTGGTCACACTGGATGGGGCCCAGCTTGATTATCTCATTTTAACTTGCTACCTCTTTAAGACCTTCTCTCCAAATATAATCACATTCTGAGATACTAGGAAATGGGGCTTCAACATATGCATTTTGGGAAGACACCCAGTTACTGAGGTGAGAACAGAGCTCTTCTAATTCCATCTTTATTTTCTTGGCTTGCCCTTCTAGAGTGTGTCCACCTGTCAGGCCATGATGCCCTTCACCTCTTGCAGTGTGTAGCAGGCCATCTCCAGGCCACTCCAACAGGCTACTGAAAACCACTTCTCTGAGTTAGGGCAAATCCCTAGTGTTGTGAAGTAATCAAGAGAGAGGGTCTTACCCGGACTGCCACCACGCTCCTCTTCAGGAACTCTTATTCTCTGGGGTTCTGGGACTGGTTGGCTCATGTAGGAAATTGCAAACTTTGTGATTTTAAGATTGGTGCTATGTAAATTGTGCTAGTATATGTAAATGCATTTTTCTAGGAATTAAGTTTTAAGAATTTATACTTCTATAGAATATTTTAATTATAAAAATTAAAATATTAGGTTGGGGGCGGGGAATATAGCTCAGTGGTATGGTGTCTGCTTGGAAAATACAAGGTCCTGAGTTCAATTCCAGGTTCCAAAAAATTTTTTTTAATTTAAAAAAAATAAAATATTTGGTAACTTTGTAGATGGAGGACCAATTTTGTTATCTAAAACTGCATGTGTGATCTCCATCGTTCCCAGGTCCATGAAGGGTCAGTGCTGAGCAGTGTAACTAGGACGCAGGACTAGAGAGATGAGTCTTGGTTCCCGCTCCCAAGTAACTCAGAATCCTTTTGTTTTCATTTTTGGATAAAAGCACCATGGCTAGTGTCAAACGTATCTAAGTTGGAGACCATGGGCTTCAATTCCTGGCTGCCCTTTGCCATTTTAAGCCTAAAAAATCTCTGAGCTGATAGATATGATTTTATTGAACCCACAAATGAAAATTGTACCTCTCAACATTCGTAAGTGTGGGAGCGGTGATTTCAGGGTGGCCAATACTGAGAAAGCTGTAAATCGAGATTGTAGATAAACCCTTCGAAATGATAATATTTAGGGACAAGAAAGGACTAAAAGAGCTGCGTGAGTTAGGAAACACCAAGACCTTCAACTTGCTTTACTGGTGACAAAGACAGTTCACAAAAATGCTTCTACCACGGGCATATTAGACCCTCATTAAAGAAAAAAATTATACAAAAATATTAGCATTCATGTGATCCTGCAAAAACATTGTAATGTAAATAGAAAGAAGAGTTAAACCATGTTAAGAAAAAAAAAAGAAAGAGAAAGTCAGGAGAGAGACAGGCAAAGAGAGAGGGAGGAGAGACAGAGAAACGGGGAGAGAGACAGAGAGACAGAGGGAGAGAGGGAGAATACCAAGTACAGCACTTGAATGACACTGGCCCCAAATGGCTGGCCAAGAGAGACAAAATTCCGCTCTCATCCTCTGGTGCTGTGGCCCAGGCTGCATGTGTGTGCATGCGTCAGAAAGCTAGCCTTCTATGTCTAGCCCAGATCCAAGACAGTGGTTGAGACTGAGGCAAACTGGAATGTGTATCTTTTCTAATAAGGTGACGACGACCACACAGATCCAATTGCCATGCAGAAAATTTTTAAATATTGGCAACCAACTTAGGTCTATCTTAAAGACATGGTGTGTCCCAAACAAAACATCTCTTGGTCACTAATTTGCATTCTGTGTTCTAGGGTAGGAACCAGACCTCTGTAGTTTTCATTGAGCATCTGAAGCAGCACGTGCAATTCAAGACAAGTTTCCCAAAGAGGAAAAGGCAGGCAGGAGCCAGAGTGATCCTCACTCTCCTGTCCCCATCCTCATGCCTGGCTTCCTCAGCAAACTGTAAAATCTACTTAAGGTGCTGTGTTCATGTGCATCTTTCAAAATATACCTGCATCCGGCCAGGCAACCAGGGACTTTTGCTGGTAGTTCTGTTTCATTAGCTTTCAATTTTTCCCCCCTCAGGGTTTCACTCAGATTATCTAAACAAAGTAGGAAGGGAGGTTGAGTTGGACAAATGCAAGAATATCCTCAGTTCAGCATCTTCCCTAAATATCCGTGGGGGAGGGACCAGTTTAATAATAAATTATTCAAATGTGTATTCATTCTTGAAACATTTTAAGGATGTTTACATTGAAACCAGATGCTTGCTCCAGGGATGGGGCCCCCATTCCTGTTGATTTTACAGCTTTGCTGCTCCTTGAGTTTTCTCAGTAGGGCCTTTGTTTCCCTCACAAGTGGAAAGAATGTTTCTTTTGTTTGCTTTTCTTTGCCATCAGGGCTGGCCAGCGTCTAGAGGGAACTCCAGCCATGCTGTGAATTGGCCAGCATCGCTTCCCTTTCACTCATGAAAGTTGCTCTTGCGTACAGAATGGCACATCGCCTCTGAGATGCCGTGTGCCTGGGCTTTTCTGAGCTCTTTTTTCCCTCCACGTGGTTGGAATTTTTCAGCAGTGTGCACAACCGTTAGCTAATTCTCCCAAGTAGAGAAGTTGAATCAGTTCTAGACACCATAGAGCAAGATGAAACTAGAACTTCCAGGGAATTTCAGGTGGACCTTTCATGTCATTGGAACCCAAAGCTTTTTATTTCTAAGCTGAGCTCAATCCACAGCAAAATAAAGATCTTGGATGATTCATTTGTTCAAATACCTGCAGCTATTGGCCTGAAGGGAGTGTAGGGAGAATAGCTGTTTCCCTTGATCTTACTGGTCGGCAGTGGAACATACGGCAAGAACAAGAAAAAGAACCATCCATGTCCAAGGAAAAGTAAAAGGTTAAAAAAAAAAAGGTAAGTGAATGTTTCCTACTCACATTTTCATTTGGTCTAATAGGGCCTTTGATTTGTTCAAGGTGGACTTATTGAATACCTAAGACGTCCTGCTGAAGTCTCAGCCAGGCGTACAGGAGTGCAGTTCTCCCGATGAGGATGATGGAAGAGTCCAGAATATCATAATGTGGCAAATTATGTGGAGACTAGCACATAGGATGATGGAGGCTACAGGAGGGCATGTAGCGCAGGCCGGAAGGAGAAAGGTACAATGGGAAAAGGTTTCAGGATGCAGGTGGAAGCCAAAGGACCGGTGCGTAGGAATTAGCTAGACTGCAGCTTCCCAGACTCTCATGTGGTCAGCAATCACTTGGGAACCTTGTTCTATTGATGATTCTGACCCGAGTCTGGGGAGGAGGCTGAGATTCTGCGTTTCTGAGGTACACCCATGCAATGCCAATGTGACTTGGAATCGCAGGTTCTACTTGGCGACAAGTGTGGGCAGATGGAAAGCTAGATGTAGGAAAACATTCTCGGCAGAAGGAACATTGTGTCAAAACACCTGGAGATATAAGAGCATTTAGAACATTTGGGAAAATGCAAAGAATGGGAGAAAGGGGGACAAAGCACATGAGCTTGATATTAGATCAAATTGAAGGGACTTGATGGTATACTGAGGGCCTGTGGGGTTTTTTCCTGAGGAAAAGAGAGTTTTAAGCAAAGCACTGACAAGAACCACTTCCCTTTAGAAATGGTACTGATCCAGTATTTCACCCTGGTTACAATGTGACAGATGGACTAAGGACAGTGCCACCTTAGAGGCAGGGGAGCAGTTATGAGGCAGTTGTGTCCATCTACTCAAGAAAAGACAAGGTCGGGCTGGGGATATAGCTCAGTGGAATAAGCGCTTGCCTAGCAAGCGCAGGGTCCTGAGTTCGATCCCCAGTACCGCAAAAAAAAACAAACAAACAAACAAAAAGAAAAGACAAGGTCTTGAACCTAAATGGTAGCGGTGGGTAGAGAGAAAAAGCAACCACCTTTGGAATATTACAGAGTTGGAATTATAAATATGAAGTGGTTGATTGAAAGAGAGAAAGGCCAGCTCATGACCTGGCTGCTTTTTGACAGCAGTTGAAGTTCACTCATCCTCCACCTCAACAGGGAATCGTTCCCTGTTCCAAAAGGTAATGACTGGGAACAAAGATGCCACCTGCAGTTTATAAAACACTAGACCCAAAATTTGCACCAATGACTCCTTGATTCAAGGCCTGTATTCATTTCTACCATGCTGTGTTGCTTCTCAGAGCATTCAGTTCAAAACCACAGGAGGGAAATCAGTATATCCTCATCCAGATGGAGCCATGGAAATTCTAATGCCTAGACCTGGGATATAGAGGAGACAGCTAAGCTTCGCCATGCCAAGATGACCAGTATACATTATGATTGTCCCGAAAGCATTTGAATTCTGCTCTAATAAATGAGACAGGGAAAAATGAGAGGGTACTTCTTTTCTCATTTTGTCCAAAATATCACTTTTCTTTCTTCCAAAAACATACTTAAAGAAAGGAGCAAAGGACCTGTCAAGCTGTCCTCTCTTATTTGGGGACTTTTTTTGACAAAACATTAATTCTTGCCCCTTTGGGCTGTCTGAGTTTCAGAAGGAGTCTGCATTTGTTGATCTGGCCAAAGCAAGTCAGGTCTGCAATTTCTAACATGTTTCTAACTGCTTAGCCAATGTGAGAATTTTCCAGGTTCATTGTGCAGCTTTTCTGTACAGGGAACTTGATCCAGTATTCCAGAGTCATTAAAGTTATTTCATTAAGGTCATTGCTTATTAAATGAAAAAAAAAAAAAGGATTGAATAGGATTACAACTCATGCAGATCATGGGATTCTCAATTTACGAAACATCACTGAGCCCTACTTTTAGCTTTTCAACATAAAAACATACTTTTTTTTCTAATTTTAAAAGCAGTACAAGATTATATGGAAATTTTGAAGAAAAGTATAGAGAAGACTAAAGAAAAAGAGAGCAATCATGATTTCACTGCCAGTCTAACCACTACCAACATATTGGCCTGTATCCCTGCCATCTTTTGATTACATGTGCGACAGCTTGGATATGGAGAGTCCCCAGAGGGCTCCTGTGTTGAAGGCCTGGTGCCCCCCAGCGTGGCTGTGTTCAGAGCTGGGACTCGGGGAAAGTGATTGGGTCGTGAGGGCTCTGACATCATCAGTGCAGCCATCCCATGACTGTTTTATAATTTGATGGACTGTTGGGGGCTATGGTGTTTAGGAGCTTGGACCTCAGTGAAGGGATTGTTTACCCTAATTGCATGCGAGCCTCCCAATAGACACCACCTCTTCAGAATCTCACTGCACAACATTATCACATTGACTGTAAGGCTCTTGACTCCTCTGGGGACCAAACAACATCCAAACTATAGCCATACTTGTAAGTCCAGGGCTTGTTGCCAGGGGCATGGCTCAGGGGTAGAGCATTGCCTACTACATGTGAGGCCCTGAGTCTGAACTCCAGGACCAGAGGAGAAGACTCAGGAAGGCTGCTAAGAATTGGTAAAAACTCTAATGTTTGGTCTACTGTGAATCCTAGAACACTGTCCGGAAGCTGAGAATTGGAAGGGAGTTTTAGAAGTCATCAAATTCAGCCCTTTTCATTCCCTTTTCTCTTTCTTTTTCTTATCATAGAGAGAACACTTCACATCATATCTACCCTCTTAACAGCTGTTAAGTACATGTTATAGTTTGTGTCTCAATGTCCCCCGACAGCCTCATGCAGTCACAGAGCAGGCTTCTTCCAGAGCTTGTGATTGATTCACTGTCAAATGTTGGAATTATGGATGTGAGTGCTACAGCCACCCCAAGGTAGATAGCTTGCATCCTATAAAGAGGCTTGCTCCCTGCCACTCCCTCCTCCCTTTGATTTTGCTGCTTTTGCTGCCTTCTGCGGCTATGAACTGTTGCCCGCTGCCATGTGCCACTCTGCCTTGGAGCCACCTGAGTACGAACTGAAACCTCCACAAACTTGAGCTAAATAAACTTTTTCTTCCTTAATGTTGGGCACTGGGTATTTTGTCTCAGCAACGAGATAAAAGTAACCAGGACAGTACACAACACAGTTTTGTTAACTACCATCATAATGCTATATAACTTCTCTAGAACTTATTCCTCTGGCATTTGTCTCTACTTCCATTTGTTTTAGTCAGTTTGAGTTGCTGTAATAAAACTGCCATAGAGTAGGTGGCTTAAAAATGGAAATTTTTTTTCTTATAGTTGTGGAGGCTGAAAAGTTCTAGGTTAGAGCATTAACCTAATGAGATTCTGTTGAGGACCCCCTTCCTGGTATGCAGATGGATGTGTTTCTGGCTGTGCTCTCATATGAGTGAGATAGAGAGGAAACAAGCTCTCTGGTGTCTCTTCCTTTATGAGCACTAATCCCATTATGAGGGCACCAGCTTCATGACCTTAATACCTGCCAAAGACCCCATCTCCAGATGCCATCACCTTTGGGATTAGAGTTTCAATGTGTGTGTTTTCAGAAGACTCCAACATTTAACTCACAGCATCATCTTGATAAATGACACCATTGTTTAAGTAGTTGGTCAGACACTAAACCTATGCCTTGACCCTGACTCTTGTCCCTCTTACTCCACAGCCAGGCCTCTGGTACCTCTCTTCCATGGCCAGTGTCTCCCCAGCACCCACACTGTATCAGTCAAGTCTAAGCCACCATCATCCCTCAGCTGCACAAATTCATTAACCTTCTAACAAGTCCTCTTGCTTCCTCTCTTGCTGACACATCCCCACTCCCACCTACATAGCAGCCAGGGGTGCCCTTAAAACGTAAGTCGGATGATGCTACTTCCCTGATTACCCCTTTCCAATGGCTTCTCACCCAAATAAAATCCAAACTCCTTATCATGACTGTGCTACTTAGTTTTGACTGCCAACTTGACTGGATTAAGATACCCTTAGAGCTGTGATTGGATTGTGAAGGCACTGTCCTCACCAATGGGTTGACCAGTTGATAAGTTCATGACTGAATGGACTGTTAGTAGGTGGGTCTCCTAGGAAGAAATTGAACATGGGGCATCACTTTGGAAACTATATCTGGTCCCTGGTCCTCACCTTGTTCTCTGCTTCCTGGATGCCATGAATGAAGCAGCTTTCCTCCATCGTGCCCTTGTGCCGTGATGAGCCATGTAGCCAGGTAACCATGAACTGCAACCTTGGACATCATGAGCCGAGATAGATCTTTTCTCCTTCAGATTGTGTGTGTTGGCTTGGAAAGGTGACTCATCCATGACCAACAAAGCCCTGCCAGGTTTTATTCCTTCACTTCATACACACACGCGCACACACACACACACACACACACACACACACACACACACACACTTCACTTGTATTGTTCTGACCACCATGGTCATTATCCTTCTCCTGTCATATGCTGAGCTGGTTCCCATCCAAAGCTGTTAATGTTACTATTCCCTCTACCTCAAGATTCTTCCCCAAGAACATTATGTGGCCTACCACCTCACACCACTGAGGCCTTTGCTCACATGCTGTCTTGTCATTTGGGGATAGGAACACCTTCCCTGACAACTCAAGTGCAAATGATATCTAGTCCCCACCTCAGTCCCTTAAAATCCCCTTTTCCTGCTTTACTTTTCTAGAAAGCCATGATGACTACCTGACTTCAGATAGTCGTTATTTATCTGTTGTCTGTGAAAAGTGTCCATCCCTTGGAGTATAAACTTCATGAGCACTTCAATGCCTACTTGTTTGAATAAGTAAAAAATTGTAGTGTCATCTTTGATCACATAGATGTACCATGGTAAACATTCAGGTTGGCTTTGGTTTTTCACTATTATAGACAATGCCTGACAAATTGTCTTATGCATAAGTTATTATCCCCTTGTCTTGTTTCATTAACTCTGTTCCTAGGGACAGAATCACCTAAATCATGTTTATGTAGACTGCTAAGACTTTTGGCTCACTTCACCAAACAGTTCCTCCCAAACTTGCCCCGGTCTATACCTATATTCTTGAAAACAGTACATGAGACTGTTCCTGAAAACTTCACTGAAGATAAATGTAATCAATTTTGAACTCTGATGCACTTCAATAGTAAACAAAATGCATTTTGTGTTCCTTTGAATATTTGTGGAATGAACATTTACTTCATATATGCTTGTCATATGTATGCATATGTATTTACTTATAGTTTGGTGCTCAGGATTGAACCCAAGGCCTCATGTACGCTAAGAACACAGGATATGTATTTATTTTCATGTGAATTTGTGATTAGACCCATTATCTATTGATCTTCATCATTTTTCTTATCCGTTTATAAGGAGTTGAACTATTTGACCTATTACATATAGATGTTGCAGACATATTTTCCTATCTTGTTATTTTCTTTCTAGTTTTTATTGTGATACTATTTCTTTCATAGGCATTTTATTTGGTTTTTGCCCAATTTTATCTGTTTTTTTAAAGATATATTCTTTTCTTGTTATACCTAGAAGGTATTTTCCCATCCTGAAGTGAGATCTTCACTATTTATGCTTAGCTCTTCAATCCATGTAGAATTTACTTGAGTGCCAACTATAGGATATGGATTCTAACTGTACACAGTTAATTTTGTCCCCAAAGTTAACCAGATCTTCTACACACTTTAGTGGATACTCCATCATTTTGCCACAAATTGGAATTTCAATTTTTCTCACCTACTTATGGCTTTTAATTTTTCAAGCTAGTTGTAAACATGGTCAGTGCTTAGTAATGTTGAGGACTTTTAAATTTTGTTTGCTATTTAAAGACAAAGAATGCTATAAAAAAGTATATTCTTCTTTCATAATCAACAAATGATTTAAAAACCTTACTTGAAATAAAAAGGTTTTGATGCCTCTTGCCTTCTCCACATAGGAAGTGACTATTGCTTTTCACTACTAATGGTTCTTTACAGTCATGAAGCCCTTTATGAAAATCGAAGGAGAAAGACAGGCAAGATAGCCTCACAGACACTCAAGCTGTACCCTGCCCGACTCCAAGGAATGTCTATTATATATAGTGAGTTATTTAAATGGGCCCCTGAGTTTTATAGTCTATAATTTGTGCAGCTGTGTATAGCAATCCTGAAGAGAGAAACCCTGTTTACATCCCAACCAAGCCCTCAAAAAACAAGCACAGTATCATCTGGGCCTTACTAGATCTTAGAAATTAACCTCATCCTTCACAGAAAAGGCTTCATCTTTTAAAAAAAGAGAATGGACTTGTTTACTGTTACAAAGCTTAGTGATAGCTCAGGGAATGGATTCTTGATTTCTCTCCTTTTTTCATGATTCAACTAGTCTGCTTTTTATTTAAACATTTCATTTTGAGTAGGCAGTATGTTCATGTGACTCAAAATTCAAAAGGTGCAAAGATTACAGACTCCCACTCCTCCTCACCCCTCTACCCCTCCAATATTCCTCACAAACAAACTCTAACACCAGTTCCAACAACACTTTCAGGAACGACCCATGTATGTTCAAGCAAACATACACATGTATTTCCAACTCATCTTCTTTAGCTTAACTGCTAATGTGCTGTACACTAGTCTGTATTTTGGTCTTTTGATTTCCAGCATATCTTGATGATTGTTCTAATCAGGACATGAAAACTTTTTTCATCCTCTCTTACATTGAAGTATATGCTATTGAATAATATAAACAACTCATTTAACTGTACTGAGGGACTTTCACTTGCTATTAAAACAGTACTGGATGAATACTGGACTCGTGACTTTGCACATAGGTGAGGTATAAGATTAAAATTTTTGCAAGTGGTATTGCTGGATCAAAAGCATTGTGCTTGTGGAACTCTCATGCATGTTGCCAAATGGCTTCTATAAACACTGACCCGGCTGTGGCTGATTTTCTTATATCCTCATGAACACTGACTTAGCAAACATGGTAAACGTTCCCAGCTTAAGGCTTACAAGATGGTGCAGTTTTTCTTTGTTTTTATGTACATGAGGATGAGTTTGAGCATATTGGCATCTCTTTCAAGGCTAATTGTATTTTTGTTCTGTGTTCTGTGTCTTCCTTTCCTGTGCTCGTTTTGTTTTTCCTGGCCTGTGGGTCTTTTTTCTTACTGCTTCATAGGGAAATAACTCTCACTGACTATACAGAAATTGAAATCTTTTCTTATACTTAAGAGTCACTGTGCTTCACTCTGAATTGCCTGCCTGTGTAGTTCTCTACCTTTTTTGTGAAGGGATTATTGATCTTTTTCTTCTTGATTTGAGAAGCCACTTGTGAATTTTAAAGCCTTGATTTTTGAACCCTATTGCCAGTCTCTTATAGTTGAGTGTCCTGTGTTCTCTAATGATATTGCAATTTTTCTCATTTCATAAAGCAGAAGAGCATTTTATAAGTATGTATGTAAAGAACGATCAACCTTATAACTTTCACAAACTCAGGAAAAATGGCCTCAACACCATTATCCCTTGTTTAAGGGACAAGACAGTGTGAATCCATACATTTCTGACAAATGTATCATTAAAAAAGTAAATTTAACCTTTAAAGAGTATTGCAGGCTTCTGGATACTTTCTAACCTTTCAATATCATAAAAAGTTTTAGAACTAGAATCATTAAATCTCTGACAAATGTATCATTAAAATTATTAAAAGTTTAAAAGTTTTAATTCATATAAAGGTTTAGCCTTTCAATCTCATAAAAGGTTTTAAATTGGAGAAGAGATAAAAGTTTGTAATAAATTTGGCAAGAAATGTATTGAGGTGCTGGACTCTCATATATTGCTTATAAATGATAGAGAAAGGAAGCAAAAATTCCCTCAATAAACAAAGAAAAGCAGTGATTAATTGCAATATGTCAGGTCCTGTTTAAATGTAACCTTGTCTATGAATTATTTCTGGATTTCCCTGTATGT
This sequence comes from Dinomys branickii, assembly GCA_004027595.1. Lineage (NCBI taxonomy): Eukaryota > Metazoa > Chordata > Mammalia > Rodentia > Dinomyidae > Dinomys > Dinomys branickii. The sequence continues at coordinate 62,084 of PVLD010009517.1, read as the reverse complement.
GTTTTTCTCTTCTCTCTAAGTTCCCCCAGGAACTTTGTTTGTCTCCTATGGGGATTATCAATGTCTCTTATTAGAGTTAGTTACATACAAGAATATCCCTAAGAGAACCGCCAATTTCAGCTACTGAACATCGATTTTTCTGAAAGGAAACCTCTGTGGTCTCAAGCCACAGTATTCTTTTTACAGTAAGGCTTACTGAGGTACAGTTTACATATGGTGAAATTCACCTTGGTCACCCTGCTGCACAGGCCAATGAGCTCTGCCATGTCTCTACAGGTACAGTCACCTCCCAAACTGAGATACTGGACAATTCCATCACCCACAGTCTTCTGTGGGGACATTGCTACCAATCACCTCCCTCCACCCTTAGCCCCTGTCAATCACGACTGTGATTTCTGTCCCAATTGTTTTACCTTTTCCACAGTGTCTTGTAAAAGAAGCCATGCGTTCTGCCGCTTTTTGTGTCTGACTGTTTAGACCTAAGCCAGCACTTTGCAATTAAACTCCAGGGAAGTCATTTCCTCTTGGCTCTGTGGAATCTAAGCTGAATGGACTTGCTCACCCAAATCTTGCCAGTGACTAGAATGTGGTCACAAGGAAGGAGCCAAGAGGAAGGGGGAGAGAGAACACAGGTATTGGGACAGGGACTGGAGAAAAGGGTAGTATCTGCTGATAGTCTTTATTCTTCAGCAACTAGCATTTTGAACAGAGCGCGTCTGCTGTGCACAGTGCTCTATGGCATCCCCACAGCAACCTGATGAATTGTTGTCATTCCCATTCTACAGATGAGGACACTGAGGCTCATACTGTTTCAGTGGCTTGTCCCTGAATGGAACAAGCTCTTGTTTGAAGGACTTTGTCTTCTTCAGGCCCCTTCTTCTCTAAAATGTACTGAGGGAGAGTCATAGAGAACACTTGGCAGCTCCTGAGGAAAGCATCTTCTGCTCAGTCCCACTGTGAACCCCAAAACTCCTGCTGTGGCTGCTGTGGTAAACACCCATGAAATATCAAAGTAACCAACCCAAGAGGCATATATCAGCCCAATCCCTCCAGACAGAGGCACTTAATTTTTCTTCCTAATAGCTCACTGGGCATCTTCACCTGCTAATTTTTTCTCATTTTTCAATGAGATGTTGTACTTAACATCTTTGGATCACTGTGTTTATGTGTCAGGGCCCATTATCCCAGTGCATGCCATGAAGGAGTATATGTTGCACCTGCCCACCTTTAGGACATCTGTCATTTGAATGAAGAATAGGAGTTATGCTCGCTAGGGACCACTCCAGAATGAATATTAACTCCAACGTTCAGTTAATCATTTCTTGCCATCTACTCTCTCTAGATCAGAAGGAATAAGGACCAACATTAGGTAAAATGAACTGAACGCCAATGCCTAGCAACAATGTTAAGAAATATTTTATGTCTTAGATCTATTTCAATATAAAATGGGCTATAGGTAAATGGTAATTCAATGAATAGGAACTCTAATCTTCTGACAGAACATTTCTTCCCCCAAAATGTTTTGGGAGCATCTGTTTTTCTAACCTGAATCGAGATGTTTGGAAGCAGGTGAACATGTCAGGAGTGAGGACAATCTGTACCACTTTGTGGGAAGTTGTGAAATCAAAGAGTTCAGTGTAAAATTGCTAAATCTAAGTACTCCCCAAGAGATGTCCAGAGTACAGCAGGCCTCTCGATACTTTCTAGCCTTTCAATTTCTCATTTATTCCTTTTCATAATTATCTTTCCAAAATAGTTTTTTTTTTTGGCAATGAACTTTGGTCAGTGGAAGCAGAGTGGGATCTGGATAGTAGATCTGAGTTTCCATTTATTTAAAATATTTGCCTATTTAATATCTTAAGATATTTCCAATAACATTTGATCCCAGAGTATAAGAAAATCCTATTTAACATTAGATATATAAAACAGTATTAATGCTCAATTTTACATTAAGTGATTAACATGCTCATCGACAGAGTTGTCATCCTGGATCTGTAGAGAAGATTGTAGCAGCTGGCATGTAGCGATGCACACAGCTATGGGCCGGGAACACAGCAGACTCTGTGCTCTGTCTTCACAAGCCAGGCTAATGGGACTCACTCGCTTTGGGGCCAGGAAAATATCCCGTACACTATCATCATTAAGGGGCAGAAAGTACTTTTGCATGCTCCTCCTTTTCTTGCTTGTCACCCTTGAGCTGCGAGAATGGCACATTTTGAAGGGGGAAGTAGGAGAACAGCACAGAGGAAATCACCTTTTGCCTTGAAGACAGAGTTTTCCTACTGGGCCTCTGTTGAGGGTTGGGAATGGGAACAGGAAGGGGTTAGGGATGCTGAAACCAGAGTAAAGATTAGGATTTTAGGGCCAAGAGAAAATGAATGCCAAGCCAGAGCCTGAAGATTCAAGAGCAGTGGCCAATGTGGGTCAGAGCCAGGCATGTGCTCTAGGACAGCAAAGCCAAAAGAGAATGAAGTGCAGAGCTGTTCAGACAAGAGCGGGACCGCTCTGCGGACATATTTATGCAGAGGAAAGAGCTCCTGGAAAAGCAGATTCAAAGAGCAATGCTGGAGGGCGGGGCAGGATAGCATATGTCATGTGGCACTAGAACAGCCTGAGGAGACTCAAAGGACAACGGCTCCACAACAGCCTGACATCTAGAAGGCTCAGCTTTGTTCCCCACCATCCGGGTGCCTGGCTGCACCCTGCAGTGGCTCCCCTTAGCCAGGGTCCCTACTGTTCTGCCACCTACTGAAATCTTCTCCTTTCTCCTCACACCTCCAGAGATGATCCACAGGCTTGGCTCCCAAAATTCCCTGTGTTGCTCAGCTGCCTACTTGTTCTGTGAGACTCGGGACATTTATTTCCCTGAGCCGTGGTCTTCTCATCTGAAGGACTGGGAGTGATTCTAGCACCCACCTGAGGAATTGGCAGGAGTGTTAAAGGACCTAGCACACGTGATATATCCACAGAGTTAGTGGGCTCTGTGGTTTTCTAGGGCTGCCATAGCAAATTACCACAAACCGCATGGCTTAAAACAGCAGAAATGGGTTCTTTCATTGTTTTGGAGGCCGGAAGGCTGAAATAAGGATGTCATTTCCTTCTGGAATCACTGAGGGAGAATCTGTTCCATATTTTCCAACCACCTTCTGCTAGCTGCTGTATTCCTTACCTTACAGACATATCTGTTTCCTCGCTGCCTCTGTCTCCACTCTCCCTCTATGTCTCCAATCTCTCTCTGCTTTCTCTTATCGGGGCACCAGTGACTGGGTTTAGGGCCCACCCTAAATCATTCAGAATGACTGTACTTCAAGATTCTTGATTATATTTACAAACTTATTCCCAAATTAGGTCACATTTGCAGGTTCTGGGGGTTTGAAGTCGGTCTTATCTTCTGTGGGACCACCGTCTAACACATTATAGTTTTCATAATTATTATCTTCAATTTAAGATTTTACTGTTTCTTGACTCTAGAGTTAAAATAGTCTCACTGCCTACAGTGTTCATACAGTAAGTCATTCTCAATAAAGCAGCCTCAGTGATCTTTCCAAAGGAACTTCCCTGCTTTGAGAGGTTCCCCACCTCCTACTGGGGGACATCTGATATGCTAAATGAGTCTGGGCCTAGAACCTGCCTCATGCCTGCAGTTCCCTTTCCCACGTCCTTTACCCTACATATCCTCTCCAAAGCAGGATGGCTTCCCAAGCCCCCCTACAATGAGTACACTGCTTCATGCCTCCTGGTCTTTGCATTGTCTACTCCCACTGCCTGTGTACCATGTCCCTCCCCACTGAGGTTTGGTGCATCCTTTGACATTCAGTTCTTATTTCATCACCTCTAAGAAATATTCTTGGCAGCAATTCCAGATCCCCAAAACTACCTTCCTCTTCCATGCCTGTACCACATTTTGGACTCATCATTAAATTTCATAAAGGTCCATTAATGTTTCAGTTACTCCTTTAAAATTATTCCTGGGCTGGGGATATAGCTCAGTGGAATAAGCGCTTGCCTAGCAAGCGCAGTGTCCTGAGTTCGATCCCCAGTACCGCAAAAAAACAAATAAATAAAATAAAATAAAATAAAATTATTCCTTACTCACTCTACACCATCAATACCAGCACCCAGAAGAGAAGGTGCTGAATGATGAAGAGTGAGTGGGAGTGTAGGGAGGTTGATGGGTGGGATGGGATGGGATAGGACAGGTAGACAGGTGGGTGGATAGATGGGTGGTGTGTGGATAAATGTTTGGGTAGAGAAATAATAACTAGAAAGAATAAAATTCTGAATCAGGGATCATGTGGAACCACCAAGCAGAATTTAGACGAAGTGTGAGGCCATCTGTTGGGAGATAATCTGGCCAGGTGTTAGTGAGGAAGGAATGTGGCCACTCAGGATTTATATCTGTGCAGTAAGGAACAACTATGCATCTGAAGAGTGTCATGCAGGATGCCCAAAGTAACTGCTGAAAAACTCGTTATAGTTTCTCTGAGTGCACTGATTTTTGTTTATTTCCAAAGTCCTGAATTACATAAGCCCCTTTGGAAGTAGATAAAGCATAGTTCACTCATTTTATACTTTGGTATGCATAAGATTCACCTGGTATCTAAGTTTAAAGTGAGTCATGGGTCCGCTGTGAGCATATGTGCTTTCCCACCTCCAACCACGGCAGTTTGTATACACCCCTGTATGTTATAGTATAGTCTGAGGCAGCTATATCTCTTCCCAAGGTGAGAGTCCAAGGATATAGATAAACCCAGGAGTACAGTTATTATCACAGGGAAGATAACTGATTGGTAGGGCAACGGAGATGAGGGAGGAGAAAAAACGAACTGATCAAAAGGGCCATCATCTGTGTAGCCTGAGTAACAAAAATGAAGGTAACATTATGTAGGACAGCATCCAGAGCTAATTCCCTTCTATGTTCTCTATAATTCTGTATTTCCTCAGTCGTTTTTGTATTAGCAGAAATGAAGATAACTTTATATTATACAGCATCCAGTGCAAATTCCCTACTATCTTATCTATAATTTGGTATTTCCTTTAATGTTTTTGTGTTAACTAATGTGAAGA
>PVLD010009517.1:8946-56917 GCA_004027595.1 Dinomys branickii | reverse complement strand
CTAACTTTGTATTTTCTGTATTGTTTATGGCTTTTCTGGTTCATATGTCTCCATTCTTTTGTCTTTAAAATAAAATTGAAAAAAAAAAAGAAGTTAGAGACCTCCACTGGGTTAGTAATACATAACAAATCATTGATTCAATTCTCCAAAGGAGAAATGTCATAGGAGATTAGGGCATGGCTGTCTGGCAGGGCACTCAGGTGTTACTTGTCAATCATGGAACCCAGTCAAATCACTGCCACAACACATGGGCAGAACAAGGTCCTAGTGTTCTGGATCTGACACCATAAGGAACAATTATAAATGGCAGTCATTGTCTTGGTGCTGCTGCTCTCTCCTTCATGCAATATCCAGGTTGTGTACAGGGGGTACCTTTGCCTTTCTTCAGAATACTTCTTATTCTTGAGGCACTTCTTTCTGTCTTCTTTTACATTTCTTTTCTAACCCCTAAATAAATGTTATATTTCAAGTTCAAAAAATAAATAAATAAATAAATAAATAAAGTGAGTCATGGGCAAGGTATGATTTTAAAGCATCCACAGTTAAAGGTCTGATGTGCAGTCACACTAGAGACCCAGTATGCTCTAGATCAATCTTTCTCAAATTTGAATGTGCGCACAAATCTCTTTAGAATCTTATAAAACTGCACAATTTGATTCCGTGGACTAAGAATCTACATTTCTAAGTCTCTAGGTGCTGTTCCTGCTGTCTGCAGATCACACTGTAGACAACCAGAGTTCTGGGGATTCTAGTATGAGGAAAACCCTGGACCCGAGAGACATAACCCACAACTTGGTTGGGAGCTTGGTGTCAGCTCAGTGACCAGCTATGAGAGAGGTCATATGGTTCTTGGTAACACTGAGGCTTGTCACACGCTTAATGACACACTGTGTACCCAGAATCTCCTCCCAACCCTCATGAGATGGTTAAACCCTGGGGGAAGGTACAGGCAGGCTTCCTCTAATTTCTCTGACAAGATTTGTCAAGTGTACATCCATTACTGTCCCTAGGAGCCCTTTTAGAAAACATTTAAGGAAATGCTACACACTTAGCTCTTCAGATTGTATAGCTCAGGGTCATCGTTTACCCATAAAAGGCTTATTTGTGCGTCAAACTGCTGAGTCAATGACCCTGCCTGGTTTTGGCACAGATGACTCGAGTGGTTTCCAAACCCATTAAATGCCAAAATCCTTGGGCCTTTATTTGTTCCAAGTGTAGCAACAACTCAGGCCCACAGCCAACTGGGCAAGGAAGGGCAAAGAAGTAGAGCCACCAACAGGCAATGGATGGTAGCTCTCAGGGGCCAAACTGCATCTTCTTGCAAACTCATTGTGATTTCCTCAGAAAAGCCCTCCCAAGGCTCCAAGTATGAACAAGACCCTCAGTCTGTGTGGACAGTGCACAGTTCACAGCATCACGCTATCACCTGAAGGCACAGCTCTAGGGCTCTTCATGTATCGTGACTGAAATAGATTCTGACTTTCCACATAGTGAATCTATTTGTTAGGTTTTTATTTCATGTTTTAGATTCTTAAAGTCCAGGGTCCATGCTAATATTTTTTTAAAAATACATATCCTCCTCATCACTAGAATAATAAAAAGCCAACACGGATCTTCTCATGGACATGAAAGGTAGATGTTGTACCACTATTATCCTCAGTGTACCGAGGAGGAACAGAGAGGTTAGACACCCTATGCGAAATGTGGGAAAAGTGAAGCTGGTGTTGGAACTCAGGGCTTGCTGGCGTCAGTGCTCTTAGCCACTTCCCTTGGCTCCTTTTTAAAATAATGATGCTAATGAGCATTCATGAGAGTGCTCAGTACCTGTCATCCCCTGTGCCAAGGGCTTTATATGGATTATCTCCTTTTACCCTCAACATTCTAATATAGGTTAAAGATTATTAACTTCATTTTGTGATTGAGGGAACCAATGTGAGGGAAATGCAATTTTTCTGAGTTTACAGCTCTCCTTGTAAGTACTAGGGCTACAGTTTGAACTCAAAGAGTCTTTGTTCTCCCATATAAGTCTCTTTGGCATACTTGGAAGAATGGAAAGAAGGAAATGAAAAAGGAAGGAAGGAAGGAAGGAAGGAAGGAAGGAAGGAAGGAAGGAAGGAACAAAGAAAGAGATGGATGGAAGAAGGACATGAAGAAAGGAAGTAATAATGGAAGAAGTTGGCCTAGCTGACTCTTCTTTTTATGGTTGTTATCCAAGGTCTTATCTCTTAGAAAAAATATTCTAAATGCTTTAAAGGGGAAAGGATTGCTTTTACCTCTTTTAAATGCATATGTATAAAACACAGTTTAAATGCTTAGAACATTTCAATAATCTCCCAAAGGCACTTCCTTCAAACAGGAAGCTTATCATCTGATATTATTGCATCTGCCACTTAGAAGCTGTGTGACTCAGTTTCTTTCTTTGTAAAATGGGGATAATGGTAGTGTCGCCTTTCATAGGTCTCTTATAAAGATTATGTTAATTAATATTTGTAAAGCATTTAGAACAGATTCAAGGCCATAGGAAGCATCACCATATGCTTATTAAATTTAAAGAAACTTTTATGCTTAAATTCAAACTATTATCTCCAATTCTCGATTCAGACTTTAAATTATAAAGACATTGGCAGGTTTTCAATTTTTTACTTGAGTCAATTTGTCTCTGGCTCATCACTCCTAAAAACACTAGTTTGTACTCCAATCACAGTAAAATGGCAAAGGCGGTGTTCCTTTACCCACTTTTCCCCCCACCAACAGTCATATTACCAAATAAATGCTTTCCCCACAGGCTGGAGCTGTTGCAATGTTTTTTAAAGGATGAGATTATCAAATGTAGAATTTTGTTTGTCCAGAGGGCAAGTGTGAAATCCTGAGGCTGCGCTAGAGTCCATGGGTACTGGGATTGGAAATTGGACACTCGTTTGTTGCCTGCCTCACTGGGTCATCACCATGGAAGTCCTGCTGGCCCCGTGAATGAAAAGCCAGCCACATTTGTTTTGGCTTGAACCAACCTACCAGCATCTTTAATTCAGTGACAGACTGTTTTCCTTGGAAGCTAAGAGTCCAGAGGTTTTGGATTAAGTTCAGATTCTGGTTGAAAAGTTCCAAACTGGAAGTGAAATGACTTCACCCAACAGTGGCCTGGCGAGAGAACAGGCCAGGCTGTTGGAAAGTGGATTTTGAGTGCTGGAGGATATTCATCATGGTGCCTAATAAGGGAGAATCTACGCTATTAGAGGGTGATGTGAGTAAGCCATTGGAATATTCTGTTTCAGTGTTGTGCTGTGTTTTATTTAACTGAGTTTAAGATGCAGGGTCCTGATAATATGTTTTTGTTTTGCCTTTATTTTCACCTGGATTGGAAAGTAGTCTCAAGATAACCCTAAGAGGCCAGGAGGGATTGAGAGGATCCCTTGTGTACAGAGATGTAAGCTAGATATATTTTGGAGAAGACTAGGAAAAGGCCATCCTCAAGGACTAAAGGCTGGACAGACAATGAATCAGAGGAAGCTGGTGGGGAGAATGATGTGGAGATGACCTGCTCCAGGGAGGGGATTCATTGGAGCTTGTTTCTTTCTTCTGCAAGTAGCAGGGAGGAGGAACAAGGGAAAGGCAGCTCTTGTAGTGCAGAAAAGGAAAGGGCTGCTCAGGCAGCCACTGGCTGGCTTGCTCCAGGGCTACAGGGTCAAGCAGGAGTTTCCCAGAATTCTGGTACTCTTGCATTCATAACCCAGGTGAGCTTCCTGGCTCTTGGAGTTGAATCCACTGTCTCTCATCTCTCTTGGTTCTTCTACTCCTCTTCAATTCCAGAGAAGAAACTTTTTTGTAATATTAGAAGTCTTGGGTCTTCTAACAGTGTATTTGAAAGAATTCAAGGAGTTTCTCAAACTCCGAGAGTTATACACAAAATGGTGTATGCGTATGATTTGTTCAGGAAGAGCATGCATTATTTGTGCCAGATTCTCAAAAGGATTCTATAATCTGTCCTCCAATAAAGCTTCAAATCACTGTTGTAAATGGTAGAAAAACCCAATGTAGAACTCTTTGAACTTTTGCTTTTTAGCCTCTTGTGATAAATACAGAGTTTGGCATAGCCAAAGCATTAAAAAGCATTCGCATAGCATCAAAAGAAGACCATGGATTACAACCTCCACAGGTGAGAGGTACTGTCCGGGTTGGCCAGAGTCAAGAGCATTCAGGAGCAAATGCTGGTCTAGGCTAAAGGGCTATGTTGGGTATATATGGGCACTCCTAGTGCTGGGATGAATAAACCGTTCTGGAGCTTTCACTGGAACACAGGTACACTTACATGGAAACACATCCAGAGTCATATAGGAACTCAATCAATAAATAATACTATGTGCATAATTATAAAATTGAATGTGTTGTGTACCTGCAATATTATGGCTCATTCGATTGTCCCAAATCTTATGAAATGGATATTATTATTATTCCCATTTTACACAGTGGATAACTTAAATTCAGAGAAGTCAGCTAATTTCTTAAGGTCAGTAAGGTCTGGGATGCATGGCCAGGTTTGTCCTATCCACACTTTTTCTCAGTTTAAGTAGCTTCATTAGAAACCTATGGCCAGCGTGGTGGCTTGTAGGACAGCAGGTTAATCTACCATGATCTTTATGATTTTTAAAGTTAAGTGAAAGAGTGGCAAGTCAAGGAATCCATTTGCAAGTTGCACACTATGTAAGGAATTGGGAGGGATAACCACTTTTTCTTCCCAAGAGACCGACAGGCATGCCCTGAGGGAGTGGGATTTCTGAGACTCTGTGAAGTTAACAAGAGGAGACTTGGAAAGTTGGAAGAGGAAGGGGGAGGCTACATTCCAGGCATAGCTCATGCTATGAAAAAGCACCAAATTTGGAGTGGGACAAACAGATGAAGAAGGTGTCAAGTTCTCTGGGGAGGAGTAGCGGGTATGAGAGGCCAGACACAGGGAACAGCTCTGGCAAGATGCTGTGGGGACTTAGTTGAGCCTAAAACAAAGGACAGCCATCTCAGAACTCTAGCCATCAACCCTCCTCCCATCTGGATAAAGGAAGAAAGTTTCGTACAGTGATGAGCCCCAGATAGGAATGGACATGCCCTTGTATGAGAGGTCTTCAACTCCATCAGGAACCTCTGGCACAGATGTGTCTGCTCACAAAGATGATATAACAAGGGCTGGGTTTGGAGTGGATGAGAGGGAAGGACAGCAGTGGAGAAGGAAGACAGAGACCATGAAGGGTCAACAGAAGGCAGCTTGGGGGGCACAGCACAGGTAACAACAACCCTTCTCTATTCACGCCGGGTGTGCAGCGCCTAATCCCACCCTGCTGGTGGCACTCATCAGCCTCTTTTTCCTCCATCCCGCCACCCCCATCCCAGAGGTGCTGTCCCAGCAGAGAAACCACTTCTGGGACCCCTACTATGCTTCCCCCAAAATAAGACCTTACCAGAAAATAATCAGACTTGAAAACTAGAGATCAAAAATGCCAGCCCTGTCAGCCTATCCTTGCCTTACCTGCGATCACTATTTTCTTGCTAGCTGACTACTCTGTAAGGCAGGTAAGAATAAGGCAAGGATAGGCTGATTATTTTCTGGTTAAGTCTTATTGTTGGGGAAACGGGGTAATGGAAAGCAGACTTAACCTTGCATTAGCAGTGGTGTGGCCCTGAAAGATGCCCCCTCCTCCTCTTCTCTCCATGGGGATGGATTCTGTGGTCCCTGAGGAAACCTGACAGGCTGCCAAGTCTTTGCTTCCTAAAGCTTGTGAGATCCAGGGCACTGCTCTCTCTAATGTACAAGCTCTGAAGTCTGATCCTGCTCACACCTTCTCTGAAGGGAAGGGCACTGAAGACTTGCTGAAAACACCTTCCTTTGCCAGGCCAGCCCAGGATCCATGCCTCGTGGCTCCCTTCGCCTGCTGGCTCCCACGTCCTTCTTCTGGGGAGCCCCATCCATCCTGTTCTTGGCTCTGCCTCAGGCAGCCGCCTGTGCGTCTATCCGTCCATTCCGCCTCCTCAAGCATGCTTTCCTCTCTAGTGGGATAAATTTAGCTCTGAATGAATGCAGAAAGAAGAACACATGGACACAAACACAGAGCAAGCAGCATTCAAATGTGGGTTTGGCACACACACAGCCAGTCCAAAAAAGATCCCAGCTTTTCTGTTTTCTTCGCTTCTTTCTGTTTCTCCCACCTCACTCTCAGATCACTGTACTCTTTTTTTCCATTTACTTAAGCTAATTAAATATGTAGACCACAGCGTGGGGCTGTTTGTCTTCAGACTCCTTGAAGAAGAAATCACTTGAGCCCCTACGGAACATCTAAAGGTGAAAGAAAGCCCAAGGTGACCTTGGCCATTTTCATTTATGGGTTCAATTCTGTAAGAAATGGATCCAAAAGTTGGAAGCACCTTGTGTGTTATGTATCAACAGGCTTTTTTTCTGGTGATCTGAGCCTAGGCAGTCCCATAAACCAGTCCCCACTGGACATTCATCATGTTCCTAAGTCCCTAACTTTGCAGTTTGGTCTTTAAGACAGCCTTTCAGAAGGCACTTACAATTTACAAAGCACCTTTCTCATCCATGGGCTCCTTTCACAAGAACCCTATAAGGGCAGTAAGCTGTCTCTGTTCCCAGTTTACACATAGAAATTCTATCCCTAATTTACAAATAAGAAAGCTCAGCTCAGAGCAGTGAAGTGAATTGTATGAGGTCACACAGTAAGTGGCAGAGTTAGGATTAAGACCTTAGTTTTTTTCTTATTCTTTCTACTGTATGTGTGATACTTTGGGGAAAGGCAGTTTCTCCAGGAGGTCCTAACTGAGAGGCTCAAACATTAGTAAGGAGCAATTTTTGAGACTAGATGACTCTTGCCTCTTGGTGAAATGGATTCCATCTTGCTGGCATGTGGAAAGTAGGTAGCGTGGACATACAATGTGGGCACCTCTGAACTTCAAAGGGCACAGCATCCATTAATGGTGGGAGCAGAAGCTAGGCTTTTCCAATTTCATTATTCATTCCCCAGCCATTGGGTTGGACAGGATTTAGTTGATAGGCTACTATCTCTCCACTGCTAGCCTAGCAGGAAATCTTTCACTGGTCAGCAGTGCTGACTGGCAGAATGTGCATAGTATTATCAAATCATGTTTAACAATGAAAGTGTTGATGGCCACACTACAAGAAGAGATTCCATGCTGACGGGGCACATCGTGGTCTTTGTGCTAAGGCAGACTACACTGGCCTATAAGCTCTCTATGAAGCTGGTGATCCAACTGTGTCCACAGGCATCCAGTCACCAGACTGGGGTAGAACCTGACCTTCCCAAAGCCTCTTCTAGCTCAGAGCTAATTCACCCTGACACCTGAAATCAATTCTACCACAGAGCACTTTTAATATGTAAGCATGTAGCTCTTTCCTACATATGCAAAAATTAAACATTTCTTGCTTGTTCTGCAAGGACTTATTTTCCCTTAAGAATTCTATTCTAACTCCTTCTCATTTATAATTATCAAAGTGGTCCACTCCAAAAGATAAAACTGTAGGTGTTTACAAATCATTCAAGGAAGGACATGTAACAAAATTTCTAGGCAATATGTGATACAGACCTGAATTCTCCCTTCTAAAAGATGCAAAAAGAGAAACGCCTACTAATGTGAGGCATTTTTAAGAATGTTGATAGCTTGCCTCTTTTCAAAACAAACAAACAAAAACTCTATGTTACAGGATTGATAAAATCAAGTCAGCCTCTTTATTCAGTCTATGGCACTTTTAATGAAGCAATAATGGGATGAAGGGATTAGGACTCACTGTTTCTGGAGTACCCACGGTGGCCAGCCACAAATACTTCAGTGTGACTTATCCTCATTTCTGACCATGTGCTTGTTAAGGGGCTGAGATTCTAATATGTTTTCTGAGCTTATGACTTCCCTGTATCACACTCACCTCCCAATTCCTAATTTTACATTTCAAAACTTTTATCATTAACAAGACTATATGAAGCACACATTTCAATAGCACAGTATTGTCCCCAAACTATCAGATGTAACATTCCAGTGAGAATGAACATCACATATTTTTAAAGAAAAATAATAACAATGGTATAAAATTTCAAAACAAGAGTGTAGGAGAGTAACAATGGTTAGTACATTGTGTAAGTCACATGTTTTTATTTCAATCTCACTATGAAGGAAATTGCAGTTCTGATTTATCGTGTGTTTTGTCCAGTGTATCACAGCAAGGTAACTATAGAATGATCTCTAAGCATCTGGCCCTAATTCTCATAAATTCTCCTTATACCACCCTTTCTCTCCAGAAATTCACACTGACCAAGTGACATTGCCAAAGCCAACCAAAGTAAGGGAAGACATCCTACTGACATACTAATGTTCACTTTTAGATGGATTTCTGGTTGGTCATTTTGAATATACTACAGAAAGACCTTCAGCAACATATACCTTCAGCAACATCTAGCTTAGTTCCTTTCCCACATGGGCATTCTGCTTTTTAACTTCTTCTTCTATCTTTCTGCTTCATGGGGGCCCCCTATGTGGATCTACCATTTGGATCTCACAGAGAGAAAGAGCACATTCCTGAAGTCCCATCAACTCATCCAAACTGTTGGTAACCACAGGAGCTGAGAGGACCCCAAGCACTGTTCTCTTTCATTTGATTCTGTAGGCAGAAATCAGATATATTTTTAAATGACCATATATGGTCAAACAATGCCAGGCCGAGGAGCCAATACAAACATTTTGGGGACTCTGACATTCCTTTCGAAATTGCTTTTGTTCGAAATGGCTTTAGGTTGCTGAGAAATTTCACTCTTAGCTACTGCCGTACAAGACTTTAGCTTTAACTTTTACTGTTCACTCAATGGGCTTCATCAAGTTATTTCTCTCCCTTTTTTCTTGTTTCCCCCACAAGGGGATAGACTATGACTTGTGCCTCCCAAAGGACTCATGTCCTAGAAGAGATTCTGGAATTTTTATTAACAAAACATCTATTTTGTATATCTAGCATTCTGTATTCTCTCTGTATAATACTTTGCAGTGTAGCTGGCATCTACCAGAAGAAAAGTTAAACTGTCATAATGGCGTTTATGGACAAATAACCCCACAAGGACTAGTGATTTGTGACACACATTATGCACCACTGTAATGCATTGTTCCATATTTTACATTTAAGGAAGACAGCTGGGTGTGGTGGCACATGCCTGTAGTACCACCATACAGGAGGCTGAGGCAGGAGGATCATTGTGAGTTGCAGACCAGCCTAGGCTACAAAGTCAGCTCAAGCCCAGCTTGCACTGCATGGTGAGACCTTGCTTCAAAAAGATAAACAAGGAATGGGAATGAGTGTGGGAGGAGGGAAAGGGGAGGGACTTCATCTTTTTATATAAATATCCATTTCTCTGCAAGTAAATGTATGAAGATACTAATTCTGCATTGTGGTATATGGATATCTTGTCTTATTTTTGTACTTTTCTGTATTTTTAAAATTTCACAAAATTAAAAGCATAGGATGTTAAAATTCTATACCTGTAGAAGTCACATTATAATGAATTAATTCCCAATCAAAAAAAGATAAACAAACAAATAAATAAATAAATGTAAGAAAGACAAATAGTGACCCATATAATTGTAGCACTAGACTCCTCATCCTTCGAAGTAGCAGGCCATTACTTAATATCTACTGTGGAATATCTACAAAAAAGTCTGTTGTAGAAGTGGGATAATTTGGGTTCTATCTGTATTTTTTAATGGGTTTAATGATTTTTAAATGCTAAAACTTAGACATTTGGTAGGAGAAGTGCTGGAAGGGAAAATATTTTCCCTCTAATTTTCAGCCAAGCCTTCATCATGCATTTCACGTATCTTCCTTTCTCACTTAGGGTCTTTAGTCACAGCCAACAGATAGGAATCTTAGCTGATAGATGCAGAAAATGAATGAGCTGACATCGCATTTGCTAGTTCACAATCTGGATGGGAAGTTTAAAGGAGACTTGGGCAAGGGGAGAGAGCGAAGGTAAGCTACCAGACTGAAAGAATTCTCCACAAGGCAAGTGTCAGACATTCACCAGCTTTTACAACAGTATATGGCTCTGCTTCTCACAGCTGTTTATAATGTGGGAATTTTCAAAAGATAGGAAGGGAAAAGAGGTTCACAAGTTTTTAGAAAAAAGGGCAAAAGCCAAAAAAAGACCAAAGAGTGCTCTTCTTCCTAACTGTACAAAATCCCTGTGTCTAGTATCCTGATTTTCTTCTTTTCTTCGAACTTTACCATACCTGTTCTTATATCCCCCAATACTGAGTAAACCATGGACCTCAGGCACACTTGAAAACCACTGAAGAAGAACAATTGGTCATGAGTCTTTGATCTTATCCTATTCAATTCCATCAGCAAATGACTCTAAACTCATCTCTAGCCCTGCCTTACCTTGTAGAAACTGAATTCTATGCATGTAGTCACACGGTTCTAGTGAAGAGCTCCGGTTGGGAACCACGTACCCATCTTCTCTATTTTCCACAGTCCTTTACAAACTACCCCATCCTTCTGAAAGCCCACATCTACCCCCACCAGTTTCAACTAATGATGATTCCTTCAACTGGGAAAACCAGGGCAACAGATGCCAACTAACTCAACTACACTCTGTAGAGACTTCAACTCAGACCATCCTTGTACCCTGTTTCACTCTTCCTTCTTTCCTGGGCTGAACTGGCCAGTGAGCCTAATCTGAGCACCTGCATTCTAGCTCAGGACTGTGCCTACTACTTACCTTCCCTTTTACTGTGTCCTTGGCTTTGCTTTCCTCATATGACCTCCTTTTGACCCCAAAACATTCAAGTCTCCCTTGACCTGAAAGCCTTCAGCTGGGCTCTGCTTCCCACAGTCTCCTTCCTGTTTCCCACCTTCACTGTTCACGGCAGGAGATCCGATGGGAGAAACTGTCGTCCCGGAGGGTCCTTCCCACCTCTCATTCCTTTCTTAATGTTCCTGAGTACTTTCCAGCTCACCTCAGGACACAGCACACAAGTGCCCTCCAGAGTCCCTGGGCCTCCTCCTTGCTGAAGCCAGTGTGCTCTGTGTCTGCATCCTCTTTGGCCACTGAGAAGCTGGTGATCCTGTGGGTACCCCCTGTCCTCCTGCTATGGCTTTTGTTATAATCTCCCCCGATTTTTCCATCTACCTCTCAGATGATACTGTCAGATTCCTTTTGCTGAGCTTTCTCCCTTCCTGCTATATTTTCCCATGCTGACCATTTTCAGTTCTGTAGCTGGAATTGTGAGGAAGACGATGGTGAGATATGTGTCCTGACCCTGATTCTTCTATTCTGAAGATCAGATCCTTCCAACTGATCACCTTAAAAGGATGTGCAGACTCTTTTTCCTCCCCCATCTTCCCTTCCATCGCTGCTGTTAACATTTTATGTGCTCATATAAACATTACACAAAATACATTATTTTAATCACGTTTAAGTGCAGAGTTTAGTGACATTAACTACATTTACATTGTTGTGCTCCATCATTCCTTTTTGATATCTGTATACTGAGGGGGAAAGGACCATTTCCTGTTCACTTGTTTATTACTGGAGCCTAGTGCAATCCATGACACCAACTGAGCATGGTGCTCAGTGGCTGAAAACAGGGGCTCTGCAGGGTTTGCTCTGAGTTTAGATCCCAGATCTATGCCTTTGGCTGAACTGCCAGCCTCCCTGGTTTTGGTTCTCATCTTGGTCATCTCTGCTTTTGTTGGTTACTCAGTCACTCTATAGAACCGATAACAGCTTTATTGGTGAGCAGCCCTAACAGTAACTTGTCCTCTGGGAGGTTGTGCTGGAAATAAAGGAAAAGCATTTGAAGAAAGGGATGGGTCTTCACCACAAAGTGGGAGTTTCTGACCAACCAGACTGGGAAGTCAAAGTGAGCATTGGCCTGGCTACATGGTGCCAACAGTTGCACCCACATCCATTCTGAAGCAGAGTCTCAGGGCAGATGAACTTGAGCACTTCTGTTCTCAGTCTGCGTGGTGACTGTTTGCCAAAACACCGGTAAAATGGCCATGAAAGTTGAAAGGGCAATTTAACTGAGTAGAAAGAATTTGGTATTTTGGGACATTTGATGCATACATCTTTTAAAACACTGTCTTCAGTCATGCATTTATAGAATTATGAATTGAAAAAGGCCACGTTTGTTTTTTTATAGCAGAGTTGTTTGTACTTTATGTTGTGGAGGAACGTTTGCCTATGTATGTTGGGAATTCTAGCAGGGCCACCCTATATGTTCAGGGTTTTTTGTTCATTCTTAGCATTCATTTTCTTTTGAATCAGACTTTATTCACCTCTCATATCCTACCCAGCAACAGTCATAAAAGACCCACTTAAAATATGATATCCTATTTGGATAAAGAACAGGTAAAGTGTTTTAGTGACTAGATCCTAATTTATCCTTCTGTGACAGCATATAGAAGGAAAGAGCCCTGAGGTTTCCAACACAGGGTCACAGTCTTATCATTAGCGGCAGACGTCTGAAATACCTTTTATAAAGCATCTTCATATACCGTATCTCATTCATTTGTAAGGCCACTTGTGTAAGGTAACTTCGGTGATCCTCCTTTTTTTTTCAGGTGAGGAAACAGATTCAGAGTGGTTGTATGTGTTGCCCATGGTCTCACAGCAGATTATAAATTACCAAGCCCTGCCTGGGTAGGTACCCAGGACTAAAACACCCAGCTGTCTAAGCCACATCTGGCCTCACCAAACAGTGGCCTACTTAGAGACATAACCTGCCTTCAGGTGACTTCATGTTTGAGGACCCTGCCATCTGAAGCACGTGGTCCACGCAGCCCTTCCTTGCTCGCAGTGTCTGCACGTGGAGCCCAGCACCTGGCATGAGCTAGAAGGTGTTCAGGATGTGCAGTAGCCGCAGCCCGCACTTCAGGGCAAGCCACAGGCTCCTCCACCGGCATTTGTTTGGCACAGGCACTGCCTCACTCTGCTTGGGCTCCAGCGCGTGTGGCCACCGAGGCTCGCCAGTTGTGCGCCCTTGAGGTTCGCCCGGTGCCCGCGCCCCAGGTGCCCAAGACGCGTGGGTCCCCTCTCAGCATCTGCGATCCCTCCCCAGCTTCCTTTGCCCTCCCTGGAGCCGGGTGCCGCGGCAGCGGGTCCCCCACACCCCAGGGGCGGAGCGTGGCGCCGAGACGTCAGGGCGGAGGACGAGCGCGCCCTCCCGGAGGCTGCCTGCGGCCCACGTCCACGGCTGGCGCGGCCGGCGGTGGTGGCGGCGACCGTGAGCTGCAGTTCTTGGCGGCGCTGGGGCGCAGCCAGGCGGGCGGGGCGGGCCAGAGACTGAGCCGCCGGCCAGCGTTGCGCAGGGCTCTGCGTGCGCCCTAGGGGACCCCAGCCACCCCGCGCCTCTGCCCGGGTTCTAGCTAAGCCCCCCGGGGTGCCCATCATTTCCTTGGGTGACTATAGCGTGTGTTTTTTCTCTTCTTTCCCTTGGCTGTGTACCCTTCCCCAGGATGGCAGAGGCAGAATTGCACAAGGAGAGGCTGCAAGCCATAGCAGTAAGTACACTTTCATTTTATTTTCTTGCTCTATTGTCTGGGGTGGACGGGACCCCGAGGGCTTCGGGGTGAGCGGCATGCCAACACGGTAGCCGGAGGCCGTGTGTTCAGGGGGAAAAGTCTGTCTAGGCTCAGAGATGCTGCCTTTGCCTTTACACGGCTGTAGATCTAAATCCCCAGGGCGCGCTTTGGACTGGGGAAGATTGGGTTAGAAATAAGATGCTTGCTACCGGGCTTTGGGGACAGACTAAACCCAGGCTGGGGGCGACCTTTGGAATATTACCACCCAGTGCTCAGGAATACGTTGGCTTCATACTCTGGGGAAGGGTGAGATGGGTGACCAGACCCTTGGCTGCCTTCCTCTGCGGAAGTCGTGCTCCTGCTAAGTGGAAAACCGGGGGTCAGCTACTCAGCCAGCCTGCCGCTGCAGAACCTCCTCCCAGAAACCAGGGTGCCAGTTTTCCCCTTCTCTGTTTGATCCTGACAAGGTCCCTGGCACAAGTCACCATTCTGGAGAGGTCTGGGGACTTCTTACAACTGGGTCCTGGGAATAATATTCCAAGAGAGCCTCTTTCTTAGGGTGTGTGTTCTCTGAAAAACCTCTTTCCAGTATACCAAGGAGTGAGCGGTTTTGGCAAAGTTCATAAGCACTTTCAGAGAAGTACCCATGTGCCTGTTGGGTATAAAAAGAACTCTCGGGGACTGCTGAGATTTGTGCAGTTGTGCCAGAATGTTGCCAATGATCCACAGATGTGGTATTTTTATTGCAGCCATCACAGCTGGATTATATATTTCCTTTGGATGAGGGAATGATTATGGCTGCTCTATGAAATAATAACAATTATAAGAGAAAGTCTGTTAATCTATTGGCACAAAGGAATCACCAGACATTCTTTCACCTAAAGTAGTACTTTTTTTTTTCTTTTTTGTCCAGAAGTTCCCTGAAAATGCATATAAATTTGTTGGAGAAATACTGTGTAATGTTTTGGAACCAAAATGCCGTACATGAAAGAGTTTTCAAAAGCCTTTGGACGGATTCTTCATTGGGAAAATACGTACAGGCACTTCTTTTTTTAGAAGCATTTGGTGTGGTCGCTGTGACTCCAAAATCCCCTTTCTCTAACTCTTTACCTCTGAAAGCCTTGGAGTTCTTACCCCTGGAAGGAGGCTGCTGTTTGTCGTGAACTGCTATGGTTTGCCCCTGTGGCAGTCTTTGACTGTGGTCTTCAGAGCTCAGGAAGGCTGTTTTTTTAAACTATCCCTTTCCCTGGTTTATGTATACTTTGATGGCCAGTGAAGTTGTTCATGGTTTCTATAGTTAGTAGCGAGGCAATGCAGCAGTATGTCAGGAGCTTGATAAGAATGGAGATATTTAGTTGTTGGTGCCATGGAGCTGGTGGATGTTTTGTGTAAACTGGATAATAGGCTGCTTTAACTGTTGACCAAGTGGCTGCTCCAGAGAACGTTCAGTCACTCCCATGGGCTGCTGCTGACTGTTTCCAACAGTTGTCACATTTTCAGCCTTTGTATGACCAGCTTTCCTGGATGCCTGAGGAACAGCTGAGCCCCATGAAAGGACCTGCTTTCTGAATACAGGGCCAGTAGCAGCTAACATAGCAGCCATGCTTCCAAGTGGGATTGAGTAATCCTAGCAGAGGCTAAGTGCACTTTCAAGAAAGATCTAGGGAATCTTGTGGAATTCTGAGTGCTTGAGATCTATTCCCACTCACTCCTGTTTAATTGTAGAACTGAGTCTGTCCTATGGCGCTGAGGAGCAGATGATATGTGTTGACACCAGTGAACATATACGTTGCCAATATAGGTTGTCAACAGTGACATCACGGGGTGGGGGAGAGAGAGGACACTAAGACACAGAGAAATGTGTAGGGACATGTGGCCACAGGAGCAGATGGTTTATGCCATGCTTTGGCCTAATGCACACTCTCCAGATTCAGCAAACTCCACCTCTGTCAAACACTTTTCTAAGGGAATGGTGAAGAGTTCACAACCTGCCCAGAACCCTGCACACTAGAAGTCTATGGAAATGTGAGAAAAGAAGAGAACCAGTCCTCACATCTTCACCTACTCAGACATCTGGGACTTGAGTCTGGGTCTCAGTTGCTTGATCTAGAAAGTTGGCTCGTGAGTTCTGCCTCATAGCTTGGCTGTACGGGTCGGTAATAATGGAGGTGAAGTAGCTGCTGTTAGGTGGCAATGAGGCAGCACCTTTAGTTCCCATCTTCACTGCTGTCTTGTTCTTTAGGGGTTAGAAGCAACATCTCAGAAGTGGACAGAATGTAGATAGCCTTCTTTTGCTTTTCTTCAGTTCTGACTGTAAGCCAGCATGCTACCCAGCATCACTTCTTCTCACTACTTCCAACAAAGGCAGGGATTATGACTTGGGAGTTCATCCATCTATTTACCCATCAGGTATTTCTCCTCTGGGAAGATGTAACATTGAAAAGACAGTGTCCCAAATTCGGCCAGCAAGAGAAAGACTTTACTCTTTGCATACCTAATTTTTGAAAGGTTGTATGTCCTATGACTCAAGGTATTTGTCATGACACCTGTGGAATTGTGTCCCTAAAGGAAATTGCATACTCAGAAACTCTACTGCCTTAATTGAATCTTCCAGTTGAGTTCAGTGACTAACAAATGACTGTCATCCTACTTCCTGCCAACAGAAGAGTAACTCCATCTTTGACAAATGTCTCTACTCCTGTGTGCTTCTTGCATCCCTAGGGATACTCCCAAAGCTATAAATTTAGAATATACAAAATGCCTCTGCAATAGAACAAAGGTAGAATAGTGATTCCAGGGAATAATCATTGTTATTTATTGAACACTATACTTTCAGTGAGACACTATGTGAAATGCTTTTTTTTAACCTAAAGTTGTTTATGGTATAATGGAAGAACTAGATGACACATAAACAACTGGGTACAGTTCAAAGAGGACTATGTGCATGAGCACACACAAGGGGCATGTAGACCACCCTTGAGTTGTGGGTAAAGGAACACAGAAACTGATGTCATAACTTTCCCTGTTACTAGAAGGCCTTTTCTTGCTGTTTGTCTTATTATTTACTTCGAACAGTTAGTGTGAGAAAAGGAAAGCCCAAAGCAAGAAAAATGGCATAGAGTAGACTGAAACGTTTTTAAACACACATTATCTCGCTTGATTCTAGCAACAAGCATATGAGGAAGGCACTACTACCTTATCCTATTTTAGAGGTAAACATGTTCTAGAACTGCCAAGACATTAAACAGATACCATCAAAGCCAAGATTTGAACCTATCCTGCAGATTACTGGAACCTGTACTTTGAACCACTCCCTTGAACTACCACCCAAGATGGCTGCAGTGCTTCACACTTTTCCCATGAGCCTCTGTGTAGATGATTCCAGAGCTGCAGCATGAGCTCATGAAAAACAGCAGACTGACTCCACAGCTGTGGGACAGCCTGAGATAAACCAGGAGACCCACATCCTTTTGCAAGTCTTCAGAGCCTGGGTTCAGAATGTGGAAACACCCAACATAAACTTGAACCAAATGAGTAGCATTCTCTTGGGGAAGAAGCTCTGTGTCTCTATGGAAACCAACTTTGGGAAAGGGTTTGTTATATCTACACATCCAAGAGGAGGATAGTTCTCCTTGAGCCTGAATCAAAATAACAAAATGTTGCAGAGATCATTTTGGGCAAAAGCCCTAAGAGCCACATGGACTAAAGCCATGGCTGGCACTGGGGGCCAGAATGAGTGTGTTTATATGTGGTGAAATAGGAAATGATCACTGAACATACACTCGTTCTTTGAGGACTTTTCTCATTTATTAAGAACCCATCCAGTGGAATAATGAAAAAGTCCTTTTGCTTTTGCACAGCGTTTTGTAATTTATGCAAGCCTGGCACATGCTGCCTTCCTTCTGAGATTGGGGGCAGGGCTCATAGTCTTTACCTTACAGTTGAGCACCCAGGGAGTCAGGGAACACACAGTGATTCTCGTGAGGACCATGCTTACCCATGTCCTTTGTAGACCTGTGTTACTGGTGAATAGCTGGCAGAGCTTTGGAGAATTTAATATCCTTAACAGTCTTCTACCATTTCCACTCTAGAGACATGAGTGATATGCTGCTTCTAAAATTCTATGTGACCTGCAAAATGACTTGCTAGGGATATTAGTGCTGAGGAAGGGTTTTCCCTGGCTGTTTGTAAGGTCAGTCATTGGATAGGGGACATTTTGGGCCGTCTCAGGGTCATTGCTGGCTCTGCAAGTGACAAGGAAACCTTGCACAAGCATGTGTAAAGGTCATATGCCTCTCTGACCATTTATTTGTTCCTCGGAGCATTTTGGGCTTTAGCCTCTTGGGACAAAGAACAACTACTCTGGCAAACTTGAAAGTGTCCTGAGAAATACAGAAGTTATATTTTGTTTCTTTTTTAAAAACAGTTAACATTTAAAAGCCAAGCAAAAGGAGTTATGGGTTGTGATCTCTGAATATCTAAAGAAAAACCAGGGCTCAGAAGAGGTTGCTTCTACAGTTTCTGTGGGGATGCACTGACTGTCCGGCACTTTTGTGACCACTGCTGTTGGTCCTTTGAACTACTCATATTTCATCATCGATCCCTTTTGGGGATGTTGATCAACTTGCTTGGCAGTAAGAGTTGGTCATTGCATGGTATGACCTTGACTGAGACGGCAACTGGGCACTGATATACGGAATCAGTGATCCCCAAGAATGCAAGTGCCTCACACAGTCTGGCCAAAACAGCGATAACCATTGATGCTGGTTCAGGAAGGCTGGGCTCAAGATCTAGTCTTTTCATTATTATCTGTATGATGTCCTTGTCCCTCCATTTCCTCATCTGTAGAATGGGTATAATGGTAAAATCCACTTCATGGAAGGGTAATTTGAAAGACTTCATGGGAAATGCTCAGAGCAGATACATAGGAAGAACACAGAAGTTTTCTATCTATTAGTAGCAAGTAAACAAGTCATAATCCATACATTTTTAAACACAAAGGATACAAAGGTTAATTCTGTTAACCTTTGCCAACTAGGAAATTTCAGCTGAACATAAACCACTGAGCATTTTCAGTGCCTGAGGATATGGATAATAATAATAAAGGTTGGCAGTGGCTGTGAATGGCAAACGCGGTTGGCTCTGGGGGACAGTGTGCCACTAACTGTAGGACACAGCCTGAGTCAAACGTGAGGTCCTGAGAAGCAGACGCCATTTCTTGGTTAAGCCACAGCTAATTTTTCCATGTGAGCATTTAGGTTCTGTGTTTCTACACCAAGCAATTTCAAGAGAGTTTGAAGAGAATGATTTTTTAAAGAGAATCCAGCAATCTGATTTTTAAATGTAGGCTCTCTTATTTACAAGAAAAAGAATATCAATTAGTTCTACGACTTTCAAAAGATCTGTGGTCACAGTGCAATTCCTTTTGGTCAACAAGTTGACATTTTGTGACCTTTAAATGTAGGTAGTGCTTTGAACTTTACAGTGTGCTTTCCATATGCACCGACTTGTTTGGATTTCATAAGGATACCATGAAGTAGTCCTACTAGCAGCCCCTAGGACTTTCATAATATTACAAAATCAGGCTACATTTATGCTGGGGCATTGTCCGTTTGGTTACTGAATGTTTGGGTTATTGAAAAAAAGTGCTGACTGGCTAAATCTTTTGACACTAAGTGAGCCCCTTGTAAACACGGGCATTTTCAAAACTCCCAATATTCATATCTAGGCAGGTGATTGCTTTCCAAATTCATAGGAGAATCTATAAGATAATCAGGACCTTGATATTGGAAATCCCTGTTATTGTAGAAGAATGTTTAAGAAAATTTACCCAGGATATCCAAATCTGACCTGCAAATCCAGTATACAAGTCTGAGCCTTTCGCATGTCAGCCAGGATGTTTGAGATGATCTGATTTATAAACAGTTTCAAGTACTGTAAGAGACAATATAGAGAGACCCTACTGGCATTGGCACTTACAATATTTATTTTGCTGGACATGGTATAGAACAGCGGTTCTCAAACTTTTCAGGATCACCTTAAGGGCTCTTTAAAACATGGATTGCTGTTTGGTCTATACTCTCAGAAGGTCTGATTCATTATATTGAGAAGGAGCCCGAGAATTTACACTTATCACAAGTTCCTAGGCTGTGCTCTTCCTAGCAGCAGCTGCTATCCTCAGGAAACATTGGAAAGTGGTAGGAGATCAACAGTAAAGAGAAAAAAATAAAAACAGTAAAGAGAGTTTAGTGCTTGGGTCTTGAAAAGTGCTTCATGCTCACTGTGACATGTCCAGGAGTCTCTGTGATATGCGTGTCTAAAGAATTGTAATAGAATACAAGACTAAATTCAGTTTTATTAGCAAGAAGCTAAGACACAATCCAGTTTGAAGGCAGTGCACTTGTATTCTCACATTACAGGGGTAATCAGGAGGAAAGATTTATCTTGGGTGCTTACTTTGATTTATGTAAATAACATGAAATTTCTCTCTTTTGGTCACTTTAAGATACCTTTGAAAGAATTTTTCTGAGATTGGCTCAGCAGATTGGGACGGTTTGTTTGGGATTGTGGGATCGGTTGTCAATTTGATCGATTTGCAAGATGCCTGAGAGACCAGTAGAGCACAGTTCTGGGTATGTCTGCATGGGTCATGGGGGTGACTGCATCTGGCTCCTAGCTCCTTCCTCTTGGGCTTTTTCCTTGCACACTGCTTCCTGATACCATGAGCAGCTTTTCTTGCCACACCCTTTCACCATGATGGCCCTGGAGCTAGACCACTGTAGACTAGAACCCCTAACACAATTTGGCAAAATAAATCTTTTCTCTTTTAAATTGTGTATCCTGCGTGTTTTTCCCAGCAATGGAAAAGCTAACCAATACACCCTGGCTCAGTGAGTTGGGAGGGTTTGTTTGGAATTGGCTGAACAGGCTGGGTGGGTTTGCCTGGGATTGGCTAACTGAAAATATGGGCTACAAAATTCCCATGGAGAAGTGTTAAGGACCTCTCAGGGAGATAAGGTATGCAGTACAGAAGGTATCCAGCAGTCCAGTGGGAGTTCCTTTGAGAGTGATGTATCACAATATGCAGGTGCTAGAGAGAAGTCCTATCGCAGATCAGCTAATGGAGTTTCATGGAAAACACATCTCCCTGGTCCACACACCTTCTCCAGCCTGTAGGTGCTAGTTCACAGTGTGGTGTTTCTCATGTAGGCAACTCCAGTGGGATGCCAGGATTGTAGCAAGCGATGCTCATGCATTTGTTGATGGTTAACAGTTCTCCAAGGCCCGTTTGTGTGCACAAATATGGCTTATCACTGACACCGTCCAGGGGAGTTTATTTTCTTAAGAATCTCATCCAGACTTCCCTCACCCTTAGTTGTAGCATCCATTGTTTGAGCCAGCACTTCATTTTTGGAAGGATTCAGCCTCACCCAGTCTCTTATTTTTCTTAAAACACAAAGCACAGAAGGCGCACTGTACTGGATGGGGCCTACAAGAACAAGGGCATACTGTGAGTGACAGGCCACACAGCACAGGGGACTTTGTAGAGGAAAGGTCACTCTGGAGCATTCTGGATTTCAGATTCCACACGGCTGAGACCTATTTCTTGCAGGAACTACCAGCAGGAGCAGAGATTGGTGTGGGAAGGTGCGTATCTGGGCTTCATGTGCCCCTTAATTATTACCTGAGTACATCTCAGTAGTCTCAGGTTCAGTTAAGATGTTCATCAGGACAGCTGGGGGTCTGACTCAGGGGTACAGGTGCTTGCCTTGTGTGCACTTGGCCCTGGGTTCGATCCTCAGCATTGTCTCCCCTCCAAAGCTCATAAGAATTATTAAATACACATAACCTCAAAGAATGAGAACCAGAATTATAGCCTGTTTGCATAATGCTTGAACACACACTTTGGGTCAGCCTTTGACCCTAGTATCATGGTTTCTGTAGCATCATATGAGTGTAGCTGGAAGGAAGAAATACAGAAACTGGTACATTTCCCTTGAATAACTTGGAATGGGAAAGAAAAGCCATTTAAGCTCCCAGATAAAAGCTCCAGCTGTAGATGAAACGGCCTCAGTCAGACCTCAGAACACATCTTTCTGCCTATCACTTCTGTAGCAGCCGAGGTCTTCATCACCCTTTGAGTTTCTGGGCTCTGACTGTTTGTGCATGACCAAATACCTTTGCAAAACTTGCCCTTACTTTTTTGCTGAGAAAAAAGTAAAAAGCTTTTTTACCGGTTTAGACTACACTAGGTGGGTGGGATATTTCCCCTCTGCTAAATTATAACCAGTCATCTAAGTATTCTCTATTTTTAAATCCAGGGCTGAAACTTAAAACTTAGGGGGTTACCAAAAAATGTTATTTTTAAGAGAAAAACATATGCTTGAAAACTTAACCCCTTGGGTTGTAGGCAGGGGATTTTCTTTCTCTGAGTTTGAGTGCTCCTGTCGACATCGTTGAGGCCAGTAAATACCAGAGGAAGTGTCAGAACTTGGGTCTGTGAGATAGTGTGTCTGTCCCTCCTGTGATATAATAGTGAGGCCAAAATGTAGGGAAATGTGTGTTTTGATTGAGTGGCGTGGAGTCAGACTGGGGGTTTCCTCTAGGCTTTTGGCTGGTCTGCAACACTGAGTTTGCATGGCCTGTCTTATCATGTTCACCTGATATCACTTTCTGCTTCTAATGGCATGAGAAGTCTTTAAAACTTTTCTGGAACTGTGAAACACTCAAGGTTAACTGAATGATCTTTCAGCAAGTGGTTATCCAGGTAAGCAAAACTTGCTCTGGGATAGCAATACTCCTAGTGCCTATAAGTGCCACCTCTCCAGCTGGTTTGCAAGCAGCTTTGTTCACATGTACTCAAAATCCAGTGCTGTTAATCCAATAAAAACAACAGAACTACCAGTTATTAACAAGAGAAGGGATGAATTTGGTGGGGTTGGGTGAGAAGATCCTAGGAGTGGGATGTAGAATAAACGCTAATCCTTCCGACTACCAGAAATAAGACTTGTAGCCTGACCACTCCCCATCCTATTCAGAGTGAGCGTGAAGGCTGTTGGGTGAGTTTGGATCTGATGGGGAAGATGAAGAGGAAGCGCTGCCTCTGAACACAGAGAAGAGGAGGTGAAGGTAGAAGCAATTTTAAGTCCTCTATTTCCCACCTCCTGCTCTTCCCAGTGTCTCCACCCCTCTCTGTCTTGGCCAGTCCCTTACTGCCTCTGAATGGCTCCTGTTTGCCATGCACGCTAAGCCTGGGTCCCCAAACAAAAGCTGGGGGCAGCCTCCTTTATCCGTGGAGAGGCCTTTTCCAGGCTGCCCTCAGCAAAATGGATCATTTCCCCCATAGGAGACAGAGTACCTTAGGGCATCAAAAGTTGAGTGAAAGATGTTCACTTGGTCCTCAAGCTGCTCAGAAGGCGAGGAGGGCAAGGCTCCCAGTTCCTGAGAGCTCCATGTGGCAGACACCTCATGAAATCCTTATGTTAGGGGGTCAATTTCTAGATGAACATAGGGGCCCCTTGATAACTGAGCTCTTAGGACCGAGGCCAGACTCCGAAGGGGAAGGTGGGGGAACCCCAACTCCAGCTGACTGGTACTTTGTGGAAATACAGATCCAGCATTTTCTACTTTTTCAAGAAAACCTGGAAATCCAGCCCTTGAAAAAAAACCTGTTGCTATTTATATTTTCACAATTTAAACACTGTGTGGGCTAAACTAAACATAAGGAGATCGTAACACAGTGTGGGCTGGACGCATTCCCTACCCCAAACCCTGCTCTCCCTCAGCCCCCAGCCCAGACCACCAGTTTTGCACTTGTGCCTTTCGTGGTATACTTGACTCAACTGCAGAGTGATAGTGTGTGTGTGTGGGGGGGGGTTGCTTCCACTGCGAGCTGAGTGAACGCAGATACCTTTACGTTTGTTGGGCAGATTGGTGAGATGGAGCTGCTGGAAGCTCATTTGTTACAGAAGCCAGGGCCCTCTGGGATCTAAGCCCTATGAGCAAACCATGGACTGGGGTCAGAGTCAAGGCTGCTGCTTAACTCGCTTGCTTGTCCAGAATGCTAAGTGAACTCGAAGGTTCTCTGTAAGAAGTAAAAACTTCAAGCACTTAAAAAAATAATTAATGAACCAAGAGCACAACTGACTCAATTTTTTTTTATGTCTGAATTTTAATGCATATAATATGTGCAGCCACCAGCAAAGTCAGGATACAGAACAGTTCCCCACCCCCAAAACTCCAGGAAGAGCTGTTTTTTAAATTATCAAACACTGCAATGTGAGTACTCCTTCTGCTTGGCCCACCTTGTACCTCAACTTTAAAGACTTTAAGAATTAGTTAAATGTGGGAGAACATATCAAAATAAGAAACTGGGGTTCCTAGCTATTGGGGGGAACTGATTCCTCGTGAGAACCCCTCATGCCTAAATAACAAGTTTTTGCTTCCCCCTAATAAATATCTGGGTACCCTGCCTTGGAGCCTGTCTCATCTTTTCACTGTCCCCTAATGGGCTTGTCACATTTAGCAACTTAAAACGTTGGCTACCTAGTTATGTATGGGACATACTTATAGTTAAAAAAAAAAAAAGAATTATCTGAAATTCATGTTTAACTAGATTTTCTGTATCTTTTGTGGCAAGCTCATCCTTTTACCTACCTGCTGTCTTCACAACTAAATTGAGAACCTGCTTCCAAGTCTGTTTCAAAGTTTCTGTTGCAAAGCAATTCTAAATATTAACATCCTCTTTATAGAGCACCAGGACCTGGGTGGCAAGAATAAGAGTGCTTCTTCAATATATTGAAATGTTTTGAAGAAATGCTTTGTGACTAACTAGTCATATCCTTTCTGAAGAGCAAGACGTGGTCTAATGCAGTGATGGTGAGCCTTTTAGAGACCAAGTGCCTCTACTGCAACCCAAAGGCCATTTATTTCTTACAAAGTGCCAGCACTGTCCCTTTGTGCACCGTTATGTGATGCTCAGCTGCTGGGGCAATGCTGGGGCCACTTGGCTCATGTGCTGACAGAGAGGGCTCTGTGTGCCCGCTGCACCATGCATGCCATAGGTTTGCCACTACTGGCCCAACATGTTTGAGTGGAGAGACAATTGGACTTAAAAGATTAGTACATTTCCAAGCTGCCCTGAACCTCTTCTCTGGCCTAACTTTTGATTAATATAAAACTGCAAAGACTAAACAAGGAGATTCTTCACACTGGCTGAGTTTAAAAATAACACTGGAAGGCTGTGTTACACTGTGTTGAGCAAGACAGTGCCTTGTGGGCATATAGTGACACAGTGGTCGCATCCAGATCATTCTTAGCCTGGGTACCTTGGTGGAAAGTGGTGTCATGGTAGATTTATCTTCTTCGTTTGCTTTTTTGTTCTCTAATTGTGATTCAGAACTGCAATGAGACAAGGAGTAGACTCAGTTTTAGATAGCAGTTTTGGAATGAAGAATGAACAGAAATTGGAATTTTTTCCACCTGGGCCAGGCACCAGCAAACAAGAGCCCATGGACCAAATCTGGCTTGCAGCCTATTTTTATAAGGCCTGTGGGTAATGCATGGCTTTTGTTTTTAAATGATTGAAAAACATTTTAAAAGGCTATTTAGCAACACATGAAAATGATATGCAATTCAAATTTCAGTATCCACAAATAAAGCCATGCCTATTCATTTCTAGGTTGCTTGTGGCTAAGTTTGTGCCGAACTAGTAAAGTTGAGTCACAGCAACAGAGACCATGTGGCCTGTAAAACCTAAAATATTTACAAACTGACCATTTGCAGAAAAACTCTGCTGATCCATGCTTCCTAGATAGCACATCTTCTATGGCTATATTTGCAAATAAGGCTCTAAGAATATTTTAGCTAAAGTATTAAGTGTGGTAGCCTGGCTGCCCGTTCCAAACAAGGCAAGCCAGACATCCTTTGCACAGTTCTTCGGGCAGCATGAGGAGAGACTTTTACTTACCAAAGAGCTGGAGTGTCAGCTTTGCCACTGTAGGGTTTTTCCCATTCTGACCTCGCCACCTAAGTCCGCTGTGTGTTGTCTTGTTCTGAAAGCCAGGAAATCTCATCTCTTAGAGAAAATGGTTTTCTCATCTAAAACTAAAGCGATACACTTAAAAAATGTTTTTGATCTTTTAGGAGTAGAGGAGAAGCACTGTGGATTTTCCAGGTGAATTTTCTTTATTCCTTGGAATTTGCCAGAACCTTCACTTTCCTCTCCCAGGGAAGTTTCAGGGTGAAGTGTCAGATGTGAGGTCAGAGAACATACCAGCCACTCCCTGAGGCTGAGCAAGAAGCCAGGGAAGAGTGGTTTCCAGCCAACCATGGGTTCATAAGGACTTCACTGAAGGAAGGTCTGTCACTTCAGGGGCCCATAAACCAATGTCTTGGTTTTCAAATAAATTGACCATTAAGTAAAAGTTGCTGATGGCCAACAGATCTATCTGGGCCTCTGAGTTATCAGGTGTTCTCATTATGTAGCGTTTGGTTCTTTCTTGGAAAAGGTCAGCTGCAGTTTTGATTCTGTCTGGTTGGAAATTTCCAAAAGTTCTTTGGTGCCTTGGTATATTTTCAGATTTCCCAATGTTTGAGGAAATGGAAGAGCTATAATTGTGAAGTCAAGTTAAAAAAAAAAAAAAAACAAACAGCATTTGGACTGGCCAGGTGGAGCAAGCAGTGTGGGTACTCACAGTGGCTCATGCTGCAAGACGGATGGCTTTTGCTTCTCTTGTCATACATGTACTCGACCCTGAGATTCTCTGCATGGGCTGCTTCTGAGCAGCTGCTTGGAGAATGGGAATTGAAGAATGGGAATTGAAAAGTGCAAGGTTTTTCACTGTGGTACCATTAACATTTTGGATCAGACAACTCCATTGTAGGGGACTACTGTGCATTGTGGGGTGTAGAATACCTGGTCTCTACTCATTAGATGCCTGTGGCTTCTTCTGTTCCCTTCTGTGACAGTCACAAATATCCCTGGACATTGTCTAATGTCCCCTGTATGACAAAATAACTCCTGTGAGAGCCACTGATGAATAGTGTGAGGTTTACCTGACCCAATATGTTTTCCATATTTTCACCATTATTCATTCCTTATTATTCCTTTGATGCCTGGAGGCTTTTTCTTTTTTTCTTTTTGAGAATTCCACATGAGACTACACATTTCTGAAAAAGGGTAAAGCCTTAAGCCTGGGATGGCAAACGATTTTCCTCTCTTAGGTAACTCTGATAGGTAGTGGCTGTCATGCTGTCTTGGGGAAGACTTGTGGAGCAGCATTTGGGTGTTTGGGAAAGAACGCCGGAAGGCTTAGAGCTGTACACCTTGGGCAGGAGATGACGAGGTGTGGGTCTTCCTCTGGCGGATGAGATGTGTGTAAAGGGACCTTCTGAACTAACATCTCTGCCGAGCTTCCTTATAGTCAGAGCTTAGCCTGCCATTGCCACTTGGCCTGGCTGCTACTGGAGCCCTATTCACATGAGGTCTGTGTCACCTCCTGTATTTGTTAGGGCATTTTTCCAGAAGGTTCTAGAAAGGTGTCTGAAGGAAGGGGCACCTTCTCTAAATCACATAGTGTGATGTGGGCTAGCGAAGGTGCTGTAGTCTACAAGTAAGAATAGGGCAGGGAACAAAATGAGAGACAAAGAATCGAACTTCCTGTCTCTTTTCCTTACCTGCAACTTAAGGTCTCAGAGTGCTCGAGGCTGGCAGTCTGAAATCAAGGCATCGGCAGGGTTGCTTCCTTCTGAGGGGAAGGCTCTGTCCCTGGCCCCTTCTTAGCTTATTGAAAGTCATCTTCTCTCCTCACACTGTTTTCCTTGTGTGTGTGCCCGCATTTTCTCATTGTGTCAGGGCACCAGTCACATTACGGGGCCTGCTTTAATGACATCATTGTGACCTGAAACCTCTGTAAGGACTGTCTCCATGTCAGGTCACCTTCCGAGGAACTGGGAGTCAGGATTTGCGCTTGTCTTTCCTGGGGCAACCCAATTTAGTCCATAAGAATATCCCCATGTGTTGTCAGTGGGCCCTGCTTCTCACAGAGATGGACATTTGTCCCCTATTCTGCTTCCGGATATGACAGTGGACACTGGGCCTCAAGGGAAATGGCCTGGGAAATGGGGGGACACACAGTGGGTGCCATCTGCTTCAAACCTTAGTGTTATTTTCACACTTACCAGTTCCTTTTTAGCCTCGGAACCATTTGATAGCCCTGTCTCTTGCTGATGCCTTTTATCTGGAAAGGTGGGCACAGGACAGCATTTCACAGAAAGTTGTCACCAGTAGTAAACATCCCTTCCCAAGCCCAGTTGAACACTGTGAGAAAGGTGGTAGCTGGCCCCACAGGAGTTTAGGACACTGCCCAACCACTTCCTGTGCTTGCCATCTGTGTTTTGTTCAGCACCCTGGGCTGTCCCTGGCTCACCCTCAGTAATGACCCAGACATTCCTGGTAGGGTAGAAGCTGCCTGAGTTCACTGGATTCGCTCACCTCCCTATGTTGTCTGCTAACCAATGAGCAGGACAGGTATGATTTTCCTTGAAAAAAACAGAAGCTTTAGTGAGCCGTTTGTCCCCAGTCATCCAGGGCTAAGGCTAGAGCCCACCTCCTCCCTGCACTCTCTGTGCTCTTCCTGCTGCTCTGATCTCCCCATCTTCCTGCTCTGCTTTGCTCCTCAGGTTCCCCATCCTACAATCCATGCCACCTGGGTCACAGAGACTCACAGATCCCTTGCCCCTCCTGGTTTCCCTAAGGCACAAAGGAACCTAGGCTGGGGAGTGTGGGGCCAAAGTGAGCATGCTTTTTGTTCTCGGTGAGCTGAAGGAAGCACTTGGGCTAAGTCACAATGTGTGTGACACAGCTGCACAGCTTCAGGAGGTGCCCTGCAGCCCGGTATAGCTGGAACTGCTGGAGAATAAAACGGGCGGGGCAGGGGTGCTGCCTGAATCACTGGAGGCCATTGTGCCAGGTGGCCGCTGAGACTTGGTCCACTGGCGGCAGGGAGCCCCTGGAGATGGTACTTGTTGGGAGCACCTCGTGGCAGAGTAGAGGCAAGGCTGAGATGGGGAGCCCCTGTGAGCCCCTTAGGGCTCATCACTGCCAAGGCTGGAGCACTCCTGAGGCTTCTGGTCTTATCATGTCGTGGTCACCCTTAGAGTTTGTAACTCTTTAAATCTTACTCTGTGTATTGCAACCCAGCAGCAGCAACTTCCTCCATGTTGGATGAAGGCCGTCAAGCCCTCCGAGAGCCAATTTAGAGGTGGAATGGGGAGATTGTTTCTGGGTAATGTTTCAATCTTTCAGAGGAGCCAAGGGATAATGGGGTGACTCCATCTGTGTGCTTGTTTTTAGGGAAAGCTAAGAATTGTGTTTGGAGCTGATCCGATTCCCCACTGCTGACCAGTGTAGTGTGCTATGGGGGGGGGGGAGCTTGCTGGGCAGAAATGCTTTTCTCATCAGCTCCTCGTTACTCAGTACTTCTTACGCACCAACCCCAGGTTTATGAACTCGAGAGAGGGTGGAGGATCAATGTAAACAAACCTTTAAGTCAGCAGAGAGGATGTCAGGGAATTTACATCTGTAAACTAACTTCAGGACTAGAAAACTAATATAAAAGTTCCTCTTCTAGGGCATTTAATGCATAGTATATGTTATGGTAAAAGTTTTTGGAAAGTTACCTCATTTGTTGAGAACATTGATAGTGTACTAGAGGTATTTTCATCATTGTGTTGGTAAGTGTGGAATGTGAATTTCAGGGGGATAAATACTACAGGCACAAGACCAGGAATGGGAGTCCAGGGTTGAACTGGAAAGCCCTTGCAAATGACCTGCAGCTTTGGCAAACACATGGCTTCCCTGCTGCCATCCTTTGCTTGGCCCTGTGTATCATGAGTTCATCATGGAAGTATTTCCTGCTCAGCACAGATTTGGCCTCAGGATCCTGGTCAAGCCTGTGGCATATGAAGCTGGGTCATGTTACAAACCGAGCGATATTAGTATTTGAACAAAAGTCTGAGCGATATTAGTATTTGAACGAAAGTCTATCTGTCATCTTAGCTTTGCCTTTTTTCTGTATTTCCTTACAATAGAATTTTTAAATCTATAGAGGATTTTGTTGTTCTTGTTTTCTACAGATATTATAATCTTTTATTAAACACTTGTAGGAAATGAAGTATTCAGTACAGTTTTTTTCATGTGTGTATGTTTACTGTATGTTTTCAGTACAGTGTATGTTACTGTGTGTGTGTTTTCTGTATGTGTGTGTGTGTTATATCAGTCAGTGGAGAATCTCTATTCTTTCTAAGGGGTCTCACCTGCCTTGGAGGGAAGAACGCCATTTGAGCACCCAAAGCCTTGAGATGGATAATCAGTTGAGGTGGCATTGTCTGCGGTGATGGTGGCACGTGGGGAATGAGCTATAAGGACTCAGGCTGCTTAAAGCAGGAAAGCTATCAAGTATCCAGTCTGATTCACTGTGGCTGGATGGTAAGGTGGCCAAGAAGGCCAAGAAAGCATGGTGTTGATTGGACAGACTCCAGGAGATGAGACGTGCATAGCTCAGCTGCCGACAAGCCTGTTGTTCTAAAGGTGTAGCACCAGTGGGCACTGGGGAGTCCAACAGAGAGAAAGTAGTTCCGTAAAAGCAAGCTCAGACAAGAGAATGGGAAAGACAGTCCTCAGAATAGTAAAGAGGGGAGAGCCTAAGATCCAACCACGCAACTGGATGAGACAGGAATTGGTCCAGGAGGAAGCCCACAGGATAAGATCTAAAACTAGACTATCAAAAAATAGTAATAGAAATATATTGCTTAGAAATGCATAGCTACCTTGATTTCTTCAGATTCCAGATCGCTGAGCTGAACTGGGTAGAACAGTTGAAATGGGTAGCAGGTAGGACGCAGGCATCATCCATCCACAGTATATTCAGTAAATATGAGAGCTTTTTGTTTTACTTTATTAAAAAAGGCAAGCTTAACCCTGCAGTCTGTGAAAGGCTGCTACCAGGAAGTAAGACCTCAGCCATAGGTTTGGGTCTTAAGGCCAGAGCTCCAAGCCCTGGGAATGAGATGGGAAGAGTATGGCAAGGCACACGCTGAGCTCTGGTTGTCAGAACGGAGGCCAAAGGCAAGGCCAGAGCAGTACCAGCAGCCGGCGTATTGACCTAGAATGGTGGAACATATGTGTGTGGATGTGTATGTGTACATGCATGTGTGAATGTGTGTGTAGGGCAGTGTTATGGTTTGTGTCTAGGTATCACCACAGAGCTTCATGCAGTCATGTGGCAGGTGGGTTTTTCAGAGGGGGCTGAATCTAGAGTTTGTGATTGATTCCTGGTCCAGCGCTGGGATTCAGGATGTGAGTACTATCCCTGTCCTAGGGTGTGTAGCCTGCACACCATATAAGGGATAGAAAGAGGCTTGTCTCTACTCTCTTGCTTGCTTTTGCTGTCTTCTGCCACCATGAACTGGTTCTCCTCTGGGATGCCCCTCTGCCAAGCCACACTGCCTCAAACCCAACCAATTATGGATTGAAACCTCTAGACTGTGATCTAAATAAATAAAGTTTTCCTCCTTTAATTTTGGGTGTCAGGTATTTTGTCACAGCAGTGAGAAAAGTAACTGAGACAGGAAGGAAACTGCATCTTACATACTCCCCCTGGGATGTTTTTAGTGAATTGACCTGGAGCGCTGCTTGGCCTGTAAGAAGGACCCAAAAATTGGCATGGTGTTAAGAAGCTGAGGCAACAAGCAGCTTCTACTTCTGCAGTGCCTTCTCTTGGACAAGTAGGAGAGGCCACTAGGAGAGATGATATCCATCAATTTAGAGTTCCTCATGATTGGGACATTTGTGACTGCCCAACCAGGCTTCAAGGCACGTAATTCACCAAAAGAATGACAGTTGTCACTTGCTGCTTTGGAGGGTCTATTTATTCAAATACAATCCCTACGTTCTTTTCACCATGGGAGGGAACAAGAAAGCTCTGAATGTGTTTCCCAAAACTGTGTGCTAA
Source organism: Dinomys branickii (assembly GCA_004027595.1). Lineage (NCBI taxonomy): Eukaryota > Metazoa > Chordata > Mammalia > Rodentia > Dinomyidae > Dinomys > Dinomys branickii. The sequence goes on along the minus strand of PVLD010009517.1, from coordinate 25,324 downwards.
TCATAGTCTTTTTTTTTTTTTTTTTGCAGTTCTGGGGATCGAACTCAGGACCCTGCGCTTGCTAGGCAAGCTCTTATTCCACTGAGTATATCCCCAGCCCAATCATAGTCTTAATTTTATTTTATTTTTGCAGTACTGGAAACTGAAACCAAGGCCTTCGCTCTGAGCTGCATCCCCAACCCTTTAAAATTTTCTTTTAATTGTGAGAGACTCTAAGTCATCAAGTTGCCCATCCTGGAATTAAACTTGTGATCTTTCTGTCTCAGCTTCCTAGAGTGCTGTGATTATAGCTGTGCAGCATAATGCCCAGCTTATTCTTGATTTTAGCCTCTTCTGACCATTTTAATGACATTGCTACTGTTAAAATAATTTAATTCTGTGTAATTCACATGACATGGGGTACTGAACAGGGCAGGATTCCTGGGCACCTACATCGTATAGGTCCATAGTGCTGATTGCCAGCCATTAGCTGTACTGAAATAATATACAGAATTTAAAATACAATTTATAGTATGTAAATAAGTCCCCAAATTTCAGTGGTGTTATTCTTTTTCTTTTTTAGTAGTGTTATTCTTCTGAAAGCATTTTCTACCATTTAACATCCTAAGGCAGGCATTCCACCTCAGTAAACAATTTTCTTCTAGGTGATGCCTCAGGTTTCTATATAGTCAAGCTCCTCAGAAACCTTTGCCTCCAGCCTGTCAAAGAAGAGAGAGGCTGGAGAGGGTATGCTCACTTCTGTACTATCTTGGCCTGGAAGTGATGTGACTTACATCACTTCCTGTCGTGGTTAAAAGAGTTTCCTGGCCACACCTAGGTGCAAAGGGAGCTGGGAAATGTGCCTGTCTCCTGGGTAATGGCTTCCAGGGATACTGCCACTGTATGGAAGAAAGAACATAAATGTGGGTGGATCATTAGCTTTTTCTGCCATGTAAGTTTTTCATCACAGGAGTCTTGGTGGAAAAACAGACAACTCAAAGCAGACCAGTGTGTACTGAGCAGGAAATGTAGGAATCCAGGTCTCTGTAAAAGAGAGGACTATCTTTTGGCCTCATCAGTTAAGAATTAGCATTAAGGATGACTGCAGGATCCATAGTAGGGAGAAGCTAGACTCACAGTTGTCTGTGCTCGTTTGCTTGCATATGTGTGTATTTATTTATTTCCAATTATAGGTTTTTGGAAAAGTAAAGATGAAACCTAGCACATTAAAAAATGTATGCATAAATTGTAAAAGCATTGCCATCTCAATAATATACTGTGGGGAAAATGCAAAAGCATATCACAGAGTTAAGGAATTACAGTAATTGTAACCACAGAGTATGGTTTATATAAACTCTTTTGTTAACAGCATGACATCCCATGGTAACAATACTCACAGGTGGATGGCTATGTATTGGTAATTTGCTCTGATAGATTCTTCCTGCCTGTTTGAATCAAGATGCTGATACCCAGAATACACACTACTTGCGGAATGGCTTATATTCTGAATTGTCTGTTGAGCCTTCCATCTGGCTGTATGTGTTATCCAAGCCCAGGAGCTCTCAAAATTGTTTGGATCAAGTCAGAAAGAGAACTGCTTGGGAGACAGTTTTACCTTCCCTCTTGAATTGCTAGTGGTTTGGCAGGCAGTAGTCAGAAAGCTGGAAGGATTCGCAAAGCCCTGTAATAGCTAAATTTCATTCAGTGTTCTCGTCAGCTCAGTAGCCCCAGTGTGGGTTCAGAGGGAACTACTGGTGTGTCTGTGAGCTGTGCAGAAGGGCTGCAGAGCATGAAAGCAAGTTAGCAGCAACAGGAGGAAGCAGGCACCTCACTCCTAATCCCCTCTTTTACCTACTTCTTTTCTCACCCCACATCCCAGTGGGCGCTGGGGGAGGAGGAGTTGGAGAGCGTGGCCTGGAATTCCTACTGTCTGCATGGGATGGGAACGTGCTTCTTGGGAGTCAAGCAAGTAAATGAGATTAACTGATGTTGCAATAAAAGCAGTGGCTGTAAATATGCTCGTCGAAGCTTGGGAGTGTGTCCTGGGCTGTGCTTGTAGAGACCAAAGAAAAATCAAAGGCTCTGCAACATAACAGCTTTTGTGGCCACCCTGGAAGCCCCACCTTCTCTCAAATGGCTCCGGCTCCGGCTCCGGAGAAAGCCAACTCCCCACCCAGCTCTGACAGCTGAATCAAACGGCTGCTTGTGGCATCGCTGTTGCCAAAACCACTTCCATTGTTTCCCCAAGGAGATTCTGGAGGCAGCCAAGTTTCTTGCTTTACCTTGAGTTGAGGGAAATCTTCACCTGCCCAGATGTTCTTATGTCTGTGTCATCTCATGGAGAAAACACACTACAGCCTCTTGCAGTTTCTTTCATGAAACAGAGCTTGGCACTGAGGAAATAGATCATCAGCATGACATCCCTACAGGTCAGGAATGGTATCATCTATATATTTTTATTACATTTTAAAATTCAGTTTGCACAACAATTGGGGTGCATTTAATTAACTGCAAGCCATAATATCAGCCTGGATTTGAATTAATCTGCATTTTAATAGCTTCTTCCTCAAAAATGACATTGCTGTGGCCAGCAGCAACCTTACATCTTGATGCTGAAAACATATAACTTGGCTACGATCCCTTCATATTTCAACAGTCTTTAATATTTTATGTAGTAGCAATGAAATCAAGCAGTTATCATTTGGCTTTTTGGTGACCAAGGTTTATTTGTTAATTTCCTGCTAGACTTGAGCTATGATTTGTATTAGAGTCCTCCAAAGCTTCATGTGCTAAGAGATTTGTCACCAGGCTGTGGTGCTACTGGAAAGCAATGGAACCTTTAAAAGGTAGAGCCTGGGGTAAAGTTTGGTTATTGGGGGTATGGCTTTGATGGGGAGATTGGGTCCTCTGCCCCTTCCTGTTTCTCTTGCTACTTCCTGGCTACCATGATGTGAACAGATGTCTTTCCCAAATGCTTCCACTATGATGTTCTGCCTTACCGTAGGCCCCAAAGCAATGACTCAACCCTACCATGTACTTCAACCTCTGGCAATAAGACCTATATTTAACTTTTCCTTTTCATGGTTATCTTAGATATTTATCATTGGCACAGAGAGCTAATATAACTTCTGTTATAAACAGTTTCTTCTAGTTAGCTGACAAATCAAAATGTTGATGACAGCAGAACAAAGAGCACTGGCAACATTTGCTTTGTGGATTTAACCCAAATTATAAGATGTTTACTGTTTTTCCTGTAGAATTTCCAGCATGAATGATTTTTAAATTTTACTGCTTCTTTTGATTCTCACCAAAATGTGACATGTGCAAAATTAGAAAGAATAAAATAATTTAAATGGGCTGGGCACTGGGATCACACCTAATAAATATTTTAACATTTTAAGCCAAACAATATGTATAATCTCACCACCCAATGATGGAGAATCTTCTCTGCACAGATTTTATAGAGTGGTAATTACACTCTAGGTAAATTTTGCATGGAGCATTTTCATTTAACATTTTCATAAACATTGTCTCATGCTGTTATAAATGCTTCATAAACACAGTTTTAATTGACTGTGTAATTGTTTGTTAGGAGTAAATTTGGCTGTGAGTACCAGAAAACCTGAGAAATAGCAGCTGAAAGGGATTTTTAGCCTTTTGGAGAAAGAGAGTGGGTCAAGAGTGGAGGTTTATGGGACTGGGGAACTGTTCGTGGAAGGAATAAGGAGCTAGCTTTAGGAGCTGAGCCCTTCATTGTTAGAGGTGGCTGCAAGCCAGGCCCAGGCCCTCCCAAGGGAAGCAGGAGGTTGTCCTGCCTGCAGGGAGGGTCACATGGTCACCCACCTCAAAACAAACGGGAAAGAAGGTGAGTTGATAACCTCCTAATCTCTATAGTAGAGAAATTCAGATTCCTTAGAATAAGTCAACCTGAATTAGAATTACTAAGGGCAGATGATTTAATTTTTTTTCCTACAATTCCAGTATAATTGCTTACCTGTCAAGGAACAGAATTTAAAAGTCTGTGGTCCACTTACTACCATCTGATTTGGTGCTGGAAACATAAATGTATAATTAGCCTTAAAGAGAGTATCAAAACCAAAACCCATGGATATCAGTTTTAGGGAGGTAGCTGTCCACACAAGATAAGCGGGGAATTCGTCAACATTGAGAGCTGTCCTGATTTAGAATTAGATACTTCATGAGACAGTGCTCAATCTGTCCCAAGAGGCAGGGACTGAATAACTGTTTGGTATATTGCAGAAGAGGTAATGTATACATCTGGTGAAGTGGACTAGGTGACCTACAACATCTGTGTGTCTCTGTGATTTTAAATTAGGATAGATTTGCTAAAATACTTCTCCTGCACCCAGGATCTCTATTGTGTGGTGGAACTTTGCTCCAATATTGTATCAGATCAAACATAGTTGCCTGAATTGTAGCTGCATAGAGTAATTGCCTGAGACAGACATATTGCATTTTCTAGGCTCCTGGCTCTCGTGCCATGGAAAAAATCTATCTTAGATTTGGGGCCAGCTCTTACTTGCATCAGGGCCATGCGCTATGCCATCCAGAGTTACACATCTTTTTCCTCACTGCCTATTCACAAGACTCTATCATTTTTCCTAGTGCATAGATTTCCCCTTGGGGAAATTTCATTAGCACCCCTTTAGTGCCAATGAAATGTGCATAGTCCTTAAGTGAAGGACAATGCAGGCTCTATCTTTGACATTGCCCAATTATAAAGTAAAGAGAGATATTAAAAATGTGTCTTTTCTATTTATTTGCAAAGAGATCCTCCTGGTATCTGCTAATAAATCAAGTCAAGATCTAATTTCAGAAGCATCACAAGAATATAAGGAGATTTTACTGAGAAGATACATGATCTGAAAACATAACATTTTATTTATTGGACTTCATAGATAACATTTTAATTATTTCCCATAAGGTATATGACATGAAAACTTTATTGAAAGCAAAAAATTTTGTATCATATACATGACTAAAATTTATATACTATTTCAAACTATTTATTGACACTATAACTTTTAAGTGGTGTTTGCAATTAAAAATCAGTGTTGCTGAAAAAAAAGAGAGATCCTCCTGATTTCACTAATTTAACTCATTTTATTTGAACTCCCGTTTAATGCTAGGAAATTGTACATAGTAATCATGTGACTCTGAGTTTATATAATTCAGTCCACAATTTTAAAAATATTTATGTTATAGACACATTTGTAGATGCTGAAGATGTCCTAGTAAAAGCAACACAGTCTCTGCTCTCATGGAGTTTGTGTTCTAGTGGCAGTGGGGTAGGGGAGCAATTTACAAATAAATAAATGACTATATATGATGTCAGTCTGCAGTATGGGGTCAAGAAGTGCTGAAGAAAGTGATATCTTTACAGGATGTTCAGGGAAGGCCTAGCTACTAAGGTGATCTTGACACAAAACAAAGGAATGAACCACGTGGAGGAAGCATGCTCCTGGCACCTGGTGCACCAGCTGCACTGGCTCTGAGTCAGAGCACACTGGATGTGGTTAAGAGGCAAGGAGGAAGTGCAGGGTGGATACAGGGGAGTGCCAGAATAGGACCAAAGAGGAAGGGCCTGAGGCTGGATCGTGAAGGCGTTTTTATATAGGGAGATGGACTTTGGCTTTTCCTTTCCGCAAGATCAAAATCCAGTGGAAGGTCTGGAACAGAAGAATTGGACAATCTGGCCTGTTTTTGAAGAGATTACTCTGGTTCCTGCAGGATGAAAGTGGCAAGACGGGTTACTATGAGGGGGGAAAGAGTGGCAACAGGGATACTGGTTGAGGAGACTGTGGCAGATGGAGAGAAGAGGACACACTGAGGGCCAAGATAATAGCAGAGCGGGTGCTGGGTCCTGGTGTCTTTGGGTAGAGTAGGTGCAGGCATGTTCTCATGGAGGAGAAGTGGACTAGAGAAGAATGAGAAAAGTAAAGGATGCTTCAAAATTCAGGTTTAAAATACTAGTATAGTGGAGTTGTGCTATAAGGAGATGGGCATAGCTCTTGGAAGGTCTGTTTGGGAGGCGAAATAGGAGTTCGGTTTTGGAAATGTTGATGAGGCGATATCTATGGGAGGCTCAAGAGGAAACGCTGAGTGGGCAATGCCTTAGTCTGTTTGGGCCACTCCAACAGAATTCCACAACCCAGTGGCTTCTAAACTATAGACTTGCATTTCTGACAATTATGGAGGCTGGGCAAAGGAGAGGGTGGAGGCTGAAAAGAATCCAAGATCGAGGCACCAGGAAATTCAGTACTTGGTGTAAATCTGTTTCTGAGTTAATAATGGCATCTTCTCTATGTGTCCTCCCATGGTAGAATGGACAAGGCATCTCCCTGGGGCCTTGAATTATTGAATTCCATTCAATAATTATGACATTATAATAAAGACAAAATGATAATTTAATTCATTGGTAAAATGATGAAATATTTGCACAGTAGCAATGGCGCCGAGGAAGAAAATCAACATGGACCACTGCGGCCTCTTATCTAAAGGCACTAACCCCATGCATGAGAACTCTGTCCTTGTAATTTAATCATCCCCAAAGGCCCCAGCTAGTATATCATATCAGGGGTAAGGTTTTCCATTCACAAGTGGAAGTCATAAACTTGATCAGCGAGGAAGATGTATGAGTATAGAGTTCAGCACAGCTCTGAATGATGGGAATCATGACTATTTGGACGGCAGTGGAAGCGAGGAGGTTGGCTTAGATCACCAAGGGGTGAAAGTGGATAGAGATGGCACTCTGGACTTTGCGGGGAGATGACAAGAAGCTAGCAAATGAAAATAAGAAGGAGTGACCAGTGAATGAGGAAGGTACCAAGTGGGACCTGGAATTTAAGAAAGCATCTCTGGAAAGGGACAGTGATCATCTTTATCAAAGACAACTAATATTCCAAGAAATTTCTGGCCTGAGAAATGTCCACTGGATTTGGCAATATAGATGTCATTGTTTTAGAGCTCTTTTGATGGGGGTGCAGATGACAATGGATGGGCTGGATTTAAGTGACAGCACAGTGACAGTACTTAGCAAAAACAGGACTGTTGTTAACTCAAGGAAGTTTGCTGTAAAGGGAAAAAGAAAAAGAGTCACAGATAAAGGAGGATGTGAGTCCAGGACAATTCCAGGACAACTTTTGAACGCTGGTGGGAAGGACCCAGAGCCCAGGAAGTACAGATGGAGCAAGAGAGAGACAGAGACAGAGACAGACAGAGAGAAAGAGGCAGAGACAGACAGAGACAGACACTTGCGGGAAGGCGGTCCTTGAAGGCGGTGTGAGACACACATAGAGGGCTTGTTCTCCTATGGAAGTGATGAGCCAGACTTGTGCAGGTTGCCATGAATGAGACTTTCCAATGATTGCTTTCTCAGTCAAATGGGAATCCAGGGCATCTGCTGGCAGTGAGGTAGGGGAAGAGGTGTTGGAAACTTTAGGAGAGAGGAGATGTGAAGTAATCGTCTTGGACAGGTCAAGAGTTACAGGCTTACAATGCAATTAGACTTCAGGACACCGGCAGTGGCTCCCCTGTGGTCACGGATCCTGAACTGAAGGTAAGACCAGACAGTAAAAACACAGGTCATATGTTTTTTCCAAATATTCTCAACTATGTCCAGGTTCATTAAGGCAGAATATTGGATTGAGTCCTGAGTTGGGCTTTTGCTAGATGAGGATGACAAAGGGAGAGAGAGGCAAGGAAGTGATCATGTACATAGTTGTGAGTATTGTTATTGATTTTAGAGTCTAACAGCCAAAGCAAAAAAATCAAAACTAAAAGCCAAAGCAAGAAGTGGGGGCAGGAAGTGCATAAGGAGAAATGAAGGGATGGTGTGATTAAAACAGTGTAAAAATAATACCAGTGCTTTATTCATAAAATAATATGGTGCTTTATTTGTTTCTAGAAATTGGGTTCTTTTTTGTAGAAAAAGTCATATTTCTAATGCATGATGGAAAGTTACTGTGTTAAAAAGAATCTATAGTAAAATTTCATAGATGAAACATCCTACATAATAGTCATAATTATCTGCTGGTGTTGCTATTTATATTGTATTTTCTTAGAGAACTTTATGATATATCTGGAAGGAAGTAAACATAGTATATTATGGATAAATTCACAGTGGGATTTGAATTGGCACACTGGGAGTGGAGACCACAGAAGAATGAGTGTCACTGGCCCAACCCCAAAGCTGGGTCTGAATATACAGCGAGTGTACACTGGCCAATGGGGCGATAGTCTTAAGTCACAACAATAGAACTGGTGATCAATGGGGGGTTGGGTCAAAGGGCAGAGACTGCTAAGTGGGGGGTAGGAGAGGGCAGCTGGCCATCTGGAACCAGACCTGTCTAGACTAGGAAGGGAGAATTGGCAGAAATTGAGGACATCTCACAATAAGGGAAGGTCTATTTGACAAGGAGCAGGTGTTAGGTATGTACCTAAAAGAACCATCCATGAGAGATAATGTGTGTTAGTTAGCTTTCCATCCATATAATGAAACACCTGAGATAGCTAACTTATAAAGAAAATTGGCCTATTGTGGCTCACAGTTTGGAGGGTTTAATCCATGGTTGACTAGTCCTGTTGCTTTGGGGCCTAGGGACCAAGCCTGCCTTTACCACAGGGACATTTGGGTATGTTGAGCATTCAGCTACAGCAGATGTAATCCTCGTGTTTCCTCCTAAATTGTCAGGTCTGGATGTGGGGACCAGGATTGTTTGTGGCAGGAATATCCCAGATGACAGAAAAGAACTTCATTTGGCTTTTTTGCTGGGACACTTTTCCCACTGCAGTCTGGGCCAACTCAGGCATCGGGTAGGACACTGTCAGATCCAGCTGCAGGATATGAGAAAGGCGGGGCAGAGGAAGCGAGGAAGGGCTGATAAAGAACATCTGCCGTCTTCCCAGAGTGCAGATGGAAAACCTAAATACCAGCACATCATTTGTTTCATCCTTGGCAAAAACCATGTTTATATTACCCATAGCCCCTTCTGCCCAGACTTAACATGGATCAGGGCTGAATGAAGGGAAAGCACAGGGCCTCCTCTTGACATCTTTACTCTTCCCAAGGGCAGGTGCAAATTCTGTGTTGGTGTCATGTGGTGACGTGAGACAATCTGGCCGCGAATGCTCATTCTAACCTAACAGCATCACTACTTGTTAAATCATTTCCCTGGGTTTGAGTCTCCTCATCCTTGATATGGATCTGTTCCCTCAGTGGCATGAGGTAAGAGATGTAGAAGTGGTTTGTCAAATCAGTACAAAGCACAGCTGAAAGGCTTCCGCAGTAGGCTGGGGTACAGAGGCTTTGGTCTTGCAAAGTAAAGTGAGGTCAGCACAGATTAAGCAGACCAAATCAAATCTTTGATGGTTGAGTGAGTTTCAAAAATGCTTGGGAGTCTGCACAATTTAACAGGACTTCCCAGAGTGGCTGAAAATATTTTCCAGAGCAGATCAGATAAAACCAAGTTAGAAATTGGTCATTGCTATAAATCGAGTAGCAGACTATCAATGACCTAGATTTACGCAGAAGTTTTATACAAGGAATGAAAGAAAAACCACTCAGTGGCTACTGTGGCTTTATTTGTCAAGAGCTAAGAGATCTCCGCAACATTAAAAGATCTCCCATCACTTGACTTGCTATAATAAATTGGGACACACTTAATTTAGAAACCAGTGAGATGTGTAAATCACATCTAGAGAATAATGGTCAGATTTCAACTCCAGTTGCAAGTACTGTATTTCAGCCTCTGTTGCATTATTCTCTTAGTGAATAATGCCTGGGTCATTGCTGAAGCTGCTACTTTTAATGCCTAACGCCGTGATGTCTGTATTTCCACCCATTTTCTGCTTTCTTTTTAAGGAGGTAGCAGTGAGGAATGGTAAAAACAGGGCTGACTATGGGCGTTGGCCTGGAGGGCCCAGAGCGCTGGTGTTGAAGTGGAGACCCAGATGTCTGATCTGTCTATGCTGAGAGACACCATTCAGAGTGGCCCAGAAGTATGTGAGTTGTTCAGGGCACCTGGTCTTTTCAAGAGGCTCATAACTGCTAGGAAAAAAATAGTAGCCAGACTCTTATCAGTCCTATGTCAGGTCAGCACAGCAGTGTGAAATACTCTACCCCAACTGATGAGAGTCAGCCATGGTTACGAGGTGGCTCATAATGACGCCCTAGGATCCTTCCTTCTGACTCCAGATGTACTCTTGTGCCAGCTTATCCTTCTCATGTCCTGAACTCTTAGCTCTACTGTGATTGTCACCTTATCTTTTGACCTTACCTTTGACTCTTTGGAGTTTTTTTTTTTTCTTTTTCTTTTAAAAAGTTATCTAAATCCTTCAGTGAAAAATTTTGGATATAAAGGTTGACACGATGAGTCAACTTGAGTTTATAAGTTTAACTGAGCTACTCAGTATGGAGCCAGGCTCCTCACTTTGTGACATCCTCATTCTGTGCAAGAGGAGAGCACGGAGATGGCGTGAGTGCTACACCCGCCCTGGGGGAAGGGACAGGTAGCCTGCTTACAATATAAGGGAACGAAAGGGGTTTCCCTTCTGCTCTTGTTGCTTTTGCTGTCTTCTGCCACCTTGAAGTGTTTCACCTGTGCCCTGCCACCCTGCCTTGGAGCCAGCTGATTATGGACTGACACCTCCACAAACTGTGAGCTAAATAAATCTTTGCTTCCTTAATTTTTGGTGTCAGGTATTTTATCTCAGCGATGAGAGAGAAATAACTAAGATAGAATTTGGTACTAGGAAGTGGGGACATTGCTGTGACTATACTGGACCATGTGGTTCAAGAGCCTTTGGGAATGGTTTATGCAAAAAGTTTGGAAAGGTTCAGAGATGTCACCTAAAAGAGAAGAGCTGGAATGCCTTTGGCTGTTCTGTATGGGAGATTCTGCTCAAAAGACCAGAAAACCAATAAAGACCAAATCTGGGAGGTTTCTGCTGGGAAGAAGGACTGCACTGGCTGTTGGACTCCAGATGATGTGTGTTATGCCTTGTCAGAAAGTTTGTCTGCATTTTGCTTGTCCAGGTGCATGAAGGTAAAGTATTGCTTGTGTCCAGAGACTTTGCCTGAGACTAAGATTAAGGGCAGTGGACTAATCTGGCAGAAAAAATTTCAAGGTAGTTAAATGTTGAGGTGGTGGCATGGCTATTGTTGAGGCTTTTAGCCAGATTTAAGAGCTGAGGAGATCTTTGCTGAAAAGAAACAGAAGAATTAAAAGAATGGCCTGAGGGAACCAAAAAAAGCAGCAGTTCTCCTTTGCAGCCCCAAAACTGCAAAGGTGAAAGACTTTGCTTTGAGGAGAAAGCTGCAGAGCACCATGTTCTGGAATGGCAGTGGCCTCACCATGTTCCAGAATGCTAGCAGCATAAAAAATTTGTTCCTCAGAACTGGATTCAAAATACCCAGTGATCCAGGCACTCGAACCCTACAGCTAAGAGAAAGGAAAGCCCACTACTGCTTCAGCTAGCAGCAGACCTGGGCATCATCCATGTGGTGCTGGTTTTAGGTACATGCAAAATGCAAGGGTTATGGAGTAAGAAAGGCTTCCACCTCGATTTCAGAAGGCCTGGGTGGCCAGGCAATGTGCCCCTGAGAGGGCAGTGTGTGAAGCTGTGAGCGAGAGGCCAAAGGTGCAGTAGAGACCCCAAAAGTTTGGAGAAGCCAGGAATGTGGATCATCTAAGGAAGGCTGCCAAAAGGGAGCAAAGTGTGCTTAAGAGAGAAGCTGTGGGAGCTCTAACCACAAGAAGGGCCATAGAGGTAGAGCCATCCAAGCCCTTCAGAGCTCACAATTTGCCACAGATTGCCTCAGAAGCAGGACATGGAACTACAGGACTTTATATTTGCCCTGCTGGGTTTTAGACTTGCTTTGGTCCCAGTCCTTTGTATCCCCCTGTTTGTAACTTTTGAAATGAAAATATTTATCTTGTACCATTAAATGTTGAATGTATTTTTGTTTTTCATTTGTACAGGGGTTCACAGCTAAGAGTTTGCCTTACATCTCAGAGGAGAGTTGGTACTTAGGCTTTTCAGAAATGCTGAAACTGTTAAGACTGGCAAACTCTTGTAGATGGACTAAATGCCTTTTGCATAAAGGGATATGCATGAGTCTTTGGTGGGTCAGGGACAAAATGTTATGGTGCTAATGTAATATAATGTTGATAGACTTAATACTGGTTTTTAAGGATTGTTGAACCTGTGTTATAATGTTCAAGTTGTAAAATGTTAAAAATAAGCATGTCTTTATATCTAAAAACTGGTTTTAAAAAATGTGTCTGGTTGCCAAGTTGGTAAAGGGTGGATTTTAATGGTTGACACATTGTGCAACTTGAGAAATTTAGAAGTTTAACTGGGCAACTCAGTATGGAGCCAGGGTCCTTACTTTGTAACATCCTCATCCTGTGCAAGAGTAGGGCACGGAGGTGGCGTGAGTGCTACACCTGCCCTGGGGGTGGAGGCCTGCTTACAATATAAGGGAGGAAAAGAGGCTTGCCATCCCCCTTTTGTTCTTGTTGCTTTTGCTGTCTTCTGCCACCTTGAACTGTTGCTCCTGTGCCCTGCCACCCTGCCTTGGAGCCAGCTGATTAAGCACTGACAACTCCACAAACTGTGAGCTAAATAAACCTTTACTTCCTTAATTTTGGGTGTCAGGTATTTTGTCTCAGCAATGAGAGGAAAGTAACCAGGACAATAAGAAAACAGATAGTGAAGTGAAAGCTACAGAAGAATGAAAAAATAAACCCAGCATGGGGTCCCTGAGAGGTCATGACATGAAGGAAGATAAGCCATACCTATTAGTACCTATTAATACTAACACCTATTAATCTATATAACCAATATGCACTCATAAAAAATATGGGAAATATGGGAAATGTTAAATTTATTTTAAAAATAGTTTGGAGGAGCTGTTTATGCTAAACATGAGCTTTAGCTGGGGGTGAAGTATCTGTTAGAGAAGATAGAGGGTTGGCAATTCCTGGACTGTACTGAGAGCCTGACTGAGGTTGAAGATCATGGATTTGTGATGGCATTCTCCTGAAGGCTCTCCTGAGCTCTGGAAAGTGAGGACAGGCTTGCCCCTGATCTGGGATTTTACCAGATGGGTATAGCCAAAGTATGAGGAGGCAGGGTTGTTGAGGATATAGAAAGACAGAGGCTGGCATTGATTGTTCATGTGATCTTACCTGAAAAGATGTGAAGGGAAAATAGGAAAGCTGTGATAGCCTGGGAGAGAAGGAGAGAGTTGGAAGTGAAAGGACCCAATGAGATCCAAGAGCAGGAGTGGTGAGGATCAGCCAGTGAGAGACAGAGAAGGGGACAGGCTGTGATTGGAGTCCCGACTTCTGCACCTAAACACTTCACACTTGATGGCAAGGCCAGATTTTGGTCTCAGGTGTGGATGGTTAAGGAGAGCGGAGATTAAGATCATTAGAAATGAGGTTGTCAGGGAACCATGGAAATAGGAGTTGGATGAATCATGTACACAAACATTGCTGTCACCCAGGATGACGGCGGGATTTCATGTGGATAGTGTGAGCCAAAGATGAAGTCATCAGTGGATACAGGAAGTGACCAGTTGGTGACTGAATGGAGAGCAAAAGATTAAGGGAGCCAGTAAGCCTCTCTCCCATGAGAGTTGTTGCAGTTTGGGATATAATATGTCCTCCAAGAGAGCTCATTATATTGAAGCCTCGGTTGCTGATAGGCTTTGGGAAAGTGATTGGATTATGAGGATTCTAACTCTGTAAGTGGATTAATTCATTATTGAAATCATAATTTGTTGGGAAGTGTTGGAAACAGAAGGTTGGGCCTCGCTTGAGGGAATGGATCATAGGGGTGTGAACTTGGGGGGCTGTATCAGGCCTCCAAGCACTTCCTCTTTGGCGCCTTCCCTGTCTCTCTGCTTCCCAGCTACCATGAGGTGAGCAGCTTGGTCCACTATGCCGCTCTCCCTTGATGTTCTGCCTCCCTTCATATCCACAATAACGGAACCAGCCAATCGTGGACTGGAACCTCAGAACCCATGACCCAATATAAATATTTCTGCCTTTACATTGTTTTTCTCAAGTGTTTGGTTACAGTGAAGTAGAGCTGAATATAAGGACAGAGGATTCATGGTAGCAAGTGAGAACATTGCTACGCCCACTTCCCGATCCTGATCTTTCTGATACAAGAGCTCATGTTCTCAAAATTGTCCTATACTTTTTACCAACTCTTGAAACTGAACTACTAGTTTGCCTGGAAGTTGCCCTACTACTTTCATAACACAACAACAAACTATAGAATGTAGTCTATTCCCAGCTCTATTTAACCAGATGAATTTTTACTTTTACTAAATTTTCCAAACCAGTAAGTTGGCATTTTAGGGAATAAATCTTAGGCACATAAAATGATAGGAATAAAATAGCATCTATCATGAAACTCCTTTACTCAATATAAGCTATGTTTATAAATTTGTGGTTAAAGCTTAGATTGCAGTGACTGCTTAAAATGTGAACATATTCTGGTTGGAATTTTGTGACATTTGGTTGACACTTGGGCATAGTTGCTGGTCTTTTAGCCTGATCTCAGGCCAATTTTGAACTGTGAGTCTCCATGCCTATGCATATGCACAATGTCCTGCCACTGCTAACAGATACTTAGCATCTGAGCCTACCTGTTATGTTGAGGACTCTCAGACTGGGGGAGTATACATAGCTATGACTCACACAGGTAGACATTTAATCTGAAAATCCAAACCTCTATAATTAGACTTCAGATGTCTTCATAGCTCTTTCTCTTAGATTTTTAAAAATCTGAACAATGAAAGCAAAAAACAGTGAGGTAGGCTTGTGGAAATTTGCCTCTCAAATGAGCTGTACATTGTACATGGGTCAAAAAGTGGAATCCAGGAAGCAAGCAGCTGAGAACCTCCGCACTCGTAAGATGCTCAGAATTCCTCAGCATCACAGTGGTGGCCTTAAAAGGATCATTCTGCTTTGGTGACTTGACCTGCAGAGAAAGTATCATAGCTGTACAGCAGCTGTATTTCATTTAGGTTTGAAAACAGGGCCCCTTTGTGTTCTTGATCCCCCCTCCCCTTTTCAATTTCATGGATTTTGGTTGTTAATGGAAAAGTAGTTGTTGAAATATAGATTTGCTCTTGGAACCTGCCACTCACCAGGCCTTCTGGCAACTTTGGGGATTGAGTTTAAGCCGCTGAGCCCTTTCTGTGATAGGCAACAAGGTACAGAAGTCGGTAAGTGGATTTCCCACATGTTCTATGACTTCATTCACAGAAATGGATAACTGAGCTACCAAAGTAGTCCTGCCGGCTCTCTGAGAACATAAGGCTATAGCGCCGCCTGTCGGGAGACATTTCTTAGTGTGTTCCCTTCATACATTTTTTGGGGGAATGAAGCAAAGTATTTAAAAATGCTATAATGAATGTGCTTATTATCTGTGGGTAGCAGAGAAACAGGAAAGGTATAAAACGCCTTTCAAAAATTTTATTTACAGCCAGGCATGGTGGTGCATGTCTGTAATTTCAGTACTCCAGGAAGCTTCAGAAGGAGGGTCCAAAATTCCAGTGATTTAACAAGACCCTTCTCAAATTAAAAACTAAATGAAAATCTGACAGTGTGGCTCAGTGAAAAGGCTCTGGGTTTGATTTTCATTACAGTCAAAAAAATATTTTTATGGAGAATGTTTTAGTGTTGCAAATATTGACTCTGAATCCCAGCATCTCAGTAACTACCGGAGGAGTCACAGGGTTTCAGAATATAGAAATTGGGATTGTGGCTACTTTTCAGTGAAGGGAGAAGAGTTGAAGGTGGCCTGAGTGCGTGTCTTCTGGATGTGGCTGGCAGGTTCTTTTTGTTTTTATCTGGGTGGTGGTTACAAAGGTGTTGGCCTCAGGAAAACTCACTTAGCTAAACATTAATTTTATTGTGTACCTTTTATTTTTTTAAAAAAAAAGCTTTTTTAAAAAGAAAAAAATGATCAACCATAATTCCTTCTAAATTTGCAGATGTCTTAGGAAAAAAAACTTCAAAAATACCAAGGCGTGAATGGCTTTAATATTTTACTTAATCATACTTTCAAAATAAGAGCTAGGTACCAATGGGTACCTGTATTCGCAGACATGGTAGCCTCATCAAAACTTGAGCTTTATGTTCTCTGCGAAATACACTTTCCTTTCCTATTCTTCAGCAGACTCTAAACTCATTATTGCACTTGGAACATTTGGCTGCCATGGAAGTGACCATCCAACTTAGGAGTTCATTGCTCTAACGAGTCAGAGGAAGAAACTGAGAATTACATAACAAGCAGTCCTTCTGTTAGAAAGATCCTTTGCAGAGTCCAGGACTAAAAAAAAAAAAAAAAAAAA